>PVHY01024654.1:0-19355 GCA_004024945.1 Uropsilus gracilis
GACCTAGTCTCAAAAAAAAAAAAAAAAGCTAACAGACCTGGGCACAGTGGCGCATGCCTGTGCCAGCCTATGGGTGTAGCTGGGGATTGCGGTTTGAGTCCCACCAGGGGCAACATGAGACCTAGTTCCAAAGAAATAGCTGGGTGTGGTGGTGCGCGCCTGTCATCCCAGCTACTTGGGAAGCTGAGGCTGGGGGTTGAGTCTGTGGTACACCGGGCAACATGAGCCTGCAGTTCCATGGGCAAAATTAGCAAGACCTAGCTTTAAAAAATAAAAAAAATAGCTAACAGTATCTTCAAGTCAGTGATATTTTTCACAGGACTGAGCTCACTTTTCTGTGCTCAGTCCCAAGTTACAGCTTTGAGAGGATTTAGACAACTAGAGGGGGAAGAAAAGGCATAGAATAGCATCCTTTGCATCTATCCAATATGGTGTTGAGTTTCTGATTGTCTCTTGCTCTTTCCCAGATTTCCTTTGAATTTCGTTCTCTGCTACACTCCCAGCTGGCCACCATGTTTTTTGATGAGGTTGTCAAACAAAATGTTGCTGCCTTTGAACGTCGTGCAGCTACCAAGTTTGGTCCAGAAACGGCCATTCCCCGTGAACTGATGTTTCATGAGGTGCACCAGACTTGAGGCAAAGGATTGTTTCTTAGCCTCTCCTTTAGTCAACGGAACCCCGCCTCCCCGCCAATATTTATTTGACTCCTGCTTCTCCTGAGAGAAGTCCATGTTCACACTTTTATTCCCCAGAAAGTGTGCTCCAAGTTGGCTGAAAATGCTGGGGCAAAGGGGTGGGGTGAGGGCAAATATGGGAATGAATCATGCCAGGAAAGGGTCATGAGCGCACTGTATGCCTGATACCTATAGCCTTTTAATCAGGACTGTGGGGTCTTGGGGTCCTGTCAAGGTACCTTAATGTCTGAGCAGGTTTCGAAAGATACTTTTTAAAGGATTGAATAAACTGAGCTTTATGTTCTGACAGAGGCACTAACTTTTGCTTGCCTGAGGTACATCAGGAGATACCTAAGATCCCCCCAGCTTGAAATCTGATTGATCTCACTTTGTATTTCCATGCTCCCTGGCTAGTGGAGAGCAATGGGCTTTTTTTTTTTTTTTTAAACTATCAGTGCCAAAAAGGCAAGAAAAAGGCATGGAAAAGTTATACCCTTGGCTGCACATTCTTCTATTTGGCCTAACTTTTTATAACATTTCAATAAACTTTGAGGTGTGAGTTTAGGTTTTAATATTATTTCTTCAGGAATTAATGTAGCAGAGTAGAGGAAAAATCATGGCTTCTTTTTCTAGGGGAATGAAGGTACAAGAAAGCATCTTGGACACAGTGTCCCTTCTAACTATAGTAAGACATTCTGAAAGCTAGGACCTAGTAACTTCTCCTTTGCTTATTTATAGACTTTTTCAAAAGGTCAGCTGAAGCAGGAAACTCAGGATAAAACAATTCAGTGTTAGATCTTCCATATTACTGAGGCACTTAGGGACCACCTCTTATTTGGGGGCATCTCCTTTTGGGAGGTGCTCCATGAGGTACCGGAGCCCTCTAGTGGCTCAGGTCCTGAGCTAGCAGTCCTAGCCTATTTGTCCTTGGTATTAACTTTGTTCCTTTCACCCAGTGGGCTGAACCAGGTTCCTTGGGGTTGTCACATGAGCAGTTGTGAGGTCTGTTAGTCTGAGTGTTCTAAGAACAAAATTAGGAAGATGGGACTAAAGGTCAAGGACTTTTAACTTTGAAGAAAAATTTTTTTGGGAAATCTCACAAGGAACCCATCTTCTGATTAGGGTAAATGAATGCCAAAACCACCTGAAGGGATAAACTACTAATTCCAGGATCTTGCTAGTCAGACTCACCTCATGAGACTCTTCCAGTTCTCATTTAATAGCAAGCTCAACCATTGTTAATAAAAACATTTATTTTGCATTTTATACAGAACAACCTGAAGTCTGCATCATGACTTGACAGTTATCCAAGGGTTTACAGACAGTGTGTCCATCTCAACAGCGTGGTTCTGGGTAGTGGGGTTCCACACAAACACAGGCAGGGGTTGCGAGGAAGAAAGGGGGCACAGCAGGAGTGTATTTCAATCCTTTCTTAAAGAAAAGGCAATAGAGCATTCTGAGTCACTGACAACCTGTGCAAAGGGAGCTTCTAAAACAGACACTGTACTGTGAGCTCTTGAAGAAAGGGTCAGGATAAGGACCTTGTTTTGATAAATAAGGGGGCAATTTCTTGTGGAGGGGATGAAAAGGGAGGTTTATTATTTTTAATACCTTTTAGCCGCAGTCAAAAACTATGTTCAATCTTAAATGATTTCCCTCTCAAAAAGAGGTACCCCAGGATAAAGATACCATGCTGGTCATTTATCATGTTGGTCACTTCCAAGTCCCTATTCTATAGCCCATAGCATACTAAAAGTGTATGTGTGTGTGTGTGTAGAGAGCGGGGGTGGGGGGTAAGGGGTTGGAGAGGACCAAAACACCAGGTTAGGTAGTGGTTTGTGTTCTGTGAAGTAAAAAGATTAGTTCACATTAAGCACTGATAAAGTCAAGTGACTGGGAAAGACTGAAGGTGAGACAGTGGTATCAACCTGCTGAAAGAGGTCTGTAGGAACCAAAAGGGGAAGTTCCAGAGGTATAGCAGGTATAGATAATCACAAAGTGTGTGAGTATTAAAGTAGTAAGGAATAGAATACTCCCAGACCTTAACTTTCAGGAAGGATTTAAAAAAGACAAATAGAATCAAACAAAAAATGCCATGGCCTTTTTTATAATCACCTGGTAGCATAAAAAACAAATGCCTAAGCATGTCCAGCTAATCAACTGGTCTTTATGGGAAGCATTTGTGTGCCTGGGAAATGGCAAAGGGTCTTGGTACACCTGACAATCCAACATGATTCCTATGGAAACGAAGGGGAGAATCCTGATTTGCTGGCCTAAAGGGCTGGGCAGAGTAGAACCAAAAGGTCTGACTGCAGATTCTCTGCAACCAGTTGATTCAGGGAAAGAGGAGCCAGGTTCTCACCCTAGAGATGGTGGTGGTGGGTATGTGTGTGTGGGCCAAACTAACTCATACCACATGCAATAATTAGCCCTGATCATCCTACAGTTGATGGACAACTCTTACCAGGCAGGGGGGAAGGAACTAGTTAGAGAAGGGGTCACTTTTTATCTTTTAAGGTCTTAATTTATATTTTAACTTCAAACTTATCAGTGCCTCAGGTACAATTTAATCTTAAGTATTTAAAGGCTCCCCTGAAACAAAAGTATACTTTTTAAGCTCCCTCACTTTTTAGTAGTTAGTTTCCCCTTACGCTTCAGTTTTACCCTGACTTTGAGTCCACAAACTTCATCAGGCCCTCCGTGCTCATGGACTTGGGCCTCTCTAGAGGGAAGCCTAGGGCTCGACTCCAAATGAGCTGTGCCAGTACACCCAGTGCCCGTGACACTCCAAACAGGACTGTATAGTAATTCATCTCCGTCATACCATAGTACTGTAAGGTAAAAAAGAAAAATACTTTGTTAAAGATCCAGAGGCCGTGGCTAGACCAAGTCCAAGGTAATATAGCAACCTTAATTCAGATGCTTTAAAGAGAAATGACACTGGGGAAAGTAAAGCAATTCGGTTTTTGAAAAGAAAGTACCTTTTCCCCTTTTCCCACCTTCCCCCCACCATCAAAAAAGTAAGTAAAGAGATAGATGAGTTTTGCTCTGGGAGCTGATTTTGCAAATAGCAATAAAACAATAGGGTTTGAGATAAATTAGGAGAGAAGGCAGGAAGGCAAGACTCACCTGAAGCAATACCCCACTGTGAGCATCTACATTGGGCCAAGGATTCTTGGCTTTGCCCTGTTCTAAGAGGACATTGGGCACAATCTTGTACAGCTGAGCAACCAGCTTGAACATGGGATCCTGAGGCAGGTGTTTCAGAGCAAACTCTCGCTGACAGGTATATCGTGGATCAGTCTTCCTCAGCACTGCATGGCCATACCCTGGGACAACCTTCAGAGAGAGATGAAAGTCATTGGTATTTTTTTTTTTTTGAGACTAGGTCTTGCTATTTTTGTCTGTGGAACCCCAGGCTCTCGTTGCCCGGGGTACCATAGACTCAAGCAATCCCCAGCCTCAGTTTCCCAGGTAGCTGGGATGACAGGTGCGCACCACCACACCCAGCTTATTTTGGAACTAGGGCCCCAGGCGGGACTCGAACCGCGATCCCTAGCCCTGGCTGCTTCATAGGCTGAAGCTTACAGGCACAAGCCACCGTGCCCGGCCCTTCAATTAAGAGTTCTTGCCTTGAGTCCGGGTACCCCGGGCAATGAGAGCCTGCAGTTCCATGGGCAAAAACAGCAAGACCTAGTCTCAAAAAAAAAAAAAAGAATTCTTGCCTTTCCTTCCATCAGCACATGGCAAGGAAAGGTGAATAAGGAAGGAGAGAGATGCCTATCTAGACACAGGTGGGCAGTTCTAAAGGATAAGAGCTGCCAAAAATTCTTGTCTTTTCTAATATTTCCTCTATTTCCAGGGTAGGAAAGTAGGTTCTGGGTGTTGGCTTTTTCTCTAGTTGCTACACATTTCTGCTTACCCGTCCTGAGTTAAGTGTGTTCCAGATGTAGTCTCGTAACTTCTCATCTGACACATCTTTGCCAACTTCCTTCTGTAGTTGTGTCAGCCAAACAAGCACTTCCTATGGGTAAGATTTGGGAAATAGAGAGTATTGATACATATACAGAAGAGAATCCCAAGAGTAGAAACAAAGCACAGGCATAAGAAAACAAATAAAGGAAAAGTATAGTCTTACCTGATTTGCCAGTCCATGTAGGGGTCCTGCCAATCCATTCATAGATGCTGCAAAGGACAGGTAGGGGTCTGAAAGCGCACTGCCCACCAAGTGGCTGGTATGGGCACTCACATTGCCACCCTCATGGTCACTGTGGGAGAGTAAGAAAGGAGAATCAGGGTCAAAACAAACAGGAAAAAAAGGGCTGACTACAGAAACACAGACCTTGCTGTCTTTTTTTTTTTTTTGGAGACTAGGTCTCGCTATTTTTGCCTGTGGAACCGCAGGCTCACGTTGCCCCGGGTACCACAGACTCAAGCAATCCCCAGCCTCAGCTTCCCAGGTAGCTGGGATTACAGGCGCGTACCACCACGCCCAACTATTTCTTTGGGACTAGGTCTCGCTACGTGCCCCCGGTGGGACTCGAACCACGATCCCTGGCCCTGGCCATGGCTTCCTAGGCTGCCACCTACAGGCATGTGCCACCATGCCTGTCCTCTTGCTGTCCTCTTATTTATTACATACTAACCTACTTTTGAGCTTGCACCAGCCTACAGGCAGTCAGTTACACAGAAGTTTTATAAGAGATGTTCCAATCTCATTACCAGTTTTTGTTCACTAATCCACTGAGCTGAGGTTACTGAGTAGTGATGCCTGTGCGCCAAGCTCCCTCACTCTCAGCCCAGATATAATAGTTAATGGCCAGAAGAGGGAGCTCCTGGGAAGCTGACGGCCCATCTAATGAGAACTGGTATTACCTTTTCTCCCCCAGATATAAGCAGTATCTTGTTGAGTGTGGTTAGGCCTAACCTTCTTATTTAGATCTTTTTTTTTTTTTTTTTTTTTTGAGACTAGGTCTTGCTATTTTTGCCCGTGGAACCGCAGGCTCTTGTTGCCTGGGGTACCACAGACTCAAGCAATCCCCAGCCTCAGCTTCCCTGGTAGCTGGGATTACAGGCGTGCACCACCATACCCAGCTATTTTTTTTTGGAACTAGGTCTCGCTACAGGCCCCAAGCGGGACTCGAACCACGATCCCTAGCCCGGCCGCTTCATAGGCTGAAGCTTACAAGCACGAGCCACTGTGCCCGGCCCTTATTTAGACCTTCTAACGAGATCGGGCATATTCAGGGTGGTATGGCCGTAGATTTATTTAGATCTTCTAACCTTTTTCTTGTGTTGTATCATCCCTTATGTGTTTCCATCTCCTTGTTGCCTAACACTTGTTCTCAGAAAATGAGAATGTTAATGAGGTTTTCCTAAAATTTCCCACTAAATCCATTTACCTGGTGGGTATGTTTTTTTTTTTTTTTTTTTGAGACTAGGTCTCGCTATTTTTGCCCATGGAACCACAGGCTCTCATTGCCCAGAGTACACAGACTCCAGCAATCCCCAGCCTCAGCTTCCCAGGTAGCTGGGATTACAGGCGCGCGCCACCACACCCAGCTATTTTTTTGGAATTCGGTCTCGCTACGGACCCCAGGTGGGACTTGAACTGCAATCCTTAGCCCCGGCCGCTTCACAGGCTGAAGCTTACAAGCACAAGCCACCGGGCCCGGCCTTGGTGGGTATGATTGTTAGGTCTAGCTCACCTGTGGATAGTGAGGTACAAACGCATGAGCTCAGTGAACTGAGCATCAGTATAGCCTAACATGTTGGTGAAATTGTGGGACCAGTCCAGCTTGGAGTCAATGGCCCCAATACTGCTGCCCTCCCTGTAGAGATTCCGGTAGATCTTTGCTGCAACACAAGGAAGCTTTGCGATCAGATCCATACAATCTTCATAAATCAGCTGATCAGGAGAAGAGGAAAATAGAGAAAAAAGGAATTATTAGCAAAGAAAAATCAGGCAGAGATGCTGTTTGTCCTCCATGGATTGGCTATTTGGATTGATGGTTATATGATAGGTGGTTATATATAGAATATAACAACAGTAACTACTTAAATGAAAATAGCTATATGATCTGAACGCTACACTAAGTGATTTACAAACGCTATTTAATGTACACTAAAACATTGTTCCCAGTTTTCCCCCACTCCTATTCCCAGTTTTTAACACTTCACAAAGAATATACCTTAAATTTCATAAATGAGGGAACTGATGAGGTTCTAAGCATTCAGTTAAATGTCAAAGTTAGATTCGAACTATTATATATATATTTACCATGACCTTTCCTGCGACAGAATTTTGTAGTCAATGTGCTGAGATACTAGATTTTAACAATTATTTCTATATTCATCTTTTAATGAAAATTCACCATATATAATAAGTCATACAGCAGCTTAACTAACTTGCACAAGTTTATTCACTCAGCTAAGCCATCATCTAGTTCAAATAATCATTAACTAATGACTACTTTCATTTCATCTATGCCCTTATTTTCCCTTCACTTCCAAAGTTATTTGAGCAAACCCTGGATAGCATATATCTCATCACAAATTGAAGACATAATAACCTAAAATATATCTCTAAAACAAAACAAAACAAAAATCATAAAACAGTATCCCACCTAAAAAAAGTGTAATGAATCCTTAATACTATTAAACAGTTACTCAGTATAAAAATTCTCAATTATAAAACCACCCCCCCCACCTCACTTGTTTAATTCAGGACTGAAAATAGCTCGCAAAGTCTGATATTTTCCTAAAGCCACAATTAATAAATTTAAATTCCTTCTTTCTTTTTTCATTTATAATTTAGGAAAATGGGATCATTTATTCTGCAAAAATTCTCTCAATTTACAGTTTGCTGACTAGAGCCGGGTGCAGTGGCATGTACCTATAATCCAAACCACTGAGAGGCTGAGGCTACGATTCATTTGAGTCCACGGGTTCAAAACAACCCCAGGCAACATACCAAGACCTAGTCTCTAAAAAAGCTGGGTGTTGTGGTGTGGACCTGTAATCCTAGCTACTGGAAGACCTCAAAAAATAGCCGGATATGGTGGTGCACACCTACATTCCAAGCTACCAGGAGGCTGAGGCTAGGAATCACTCAAGTCTGTGTTTTTTTTTTTTTTTTTTGAGACTAGGTCTTGCTATTTTTGCCCGTGGAACTGCAGGCTCTCGTTGCCCGGGGTACCACAGACTCAAGCAATCCCCAGCCTCAGCTTCCCAGGTAGCTGGGATTACAGGCGCGCACCACCACGCCCAGCTATTTTTTTGGAACTAGGTCTCGCTACAGGCCCCAGGCAGAACTCGAACCATGACCCTTAGCTCCGGCCGCTTCATAGGCTGAAGCTTACAGGAACGAGCCACCATGCCCGGCCTAAGTCTGTGGGTTTGAGATAGCCCTGGGCAACATAGCGAGACCTAGTCTCTAATAAAGATTAAAAAAAAAAAATTGCTGACTATATAACTGTAATGTCATTTAATAACACTTTGGTCCATTCAATCTATTTCTTATAAACTAATGGATATATAGGCTTGAGCAGATTATCTGATAATGTTGGTTGCCTCTCTTTTTTGTTATATTGACCGTTTGCTAACTGTTGTGTCTTAATTTTATCTTCTCACAGGAACTTTAAATTCCCTTAGGGAATAACTTTAAAAAACTCTGCTTTCACCCACAGTTCCAGGTACACCTAAAGCACTAAGTAAATACTTACTGATTGTGATATTATAGCCTATCTAGCTAAGTGGTTAAATGTTCCTGCAAGAAGTGATGAGGTTTCAGCAGTACCCCTGGAATGAAAAGCAAAATCTGTAACATCTAGCTTAAATGAGTTAATCCCTATGAAGCAACCTGTTACGCAACTACTCAGTGAAACTTGTCAACACTACCAGGATTCAATGAGAATGCTGCCAAAATTAAAACATAAAATTGAAGTAAGAAATACTTAGTTAACACTGGCAAGTTCTCAGGAGATTTCTTACATGATAATCATATTACTATAACTATACCTCTGTGCAGATTAACATGTCCCAAGGATGTAACTTTCAGAAGCCTGCATCAAGGGACCTGAATCATTAGCAGAATGCCAAAATATCCCAAGCTAAGGATCAGTGGGAGGTATACTAACTTTCAGCATTATCTGGAAAGTATGAATAACCACATCATCAACTACAAAAAGCAGATTGATTTAGAGATTAGGTCTCACTATGTTGCCTGGGGTAGTCTCAATCCTGAAGACTCCAGCAATCCCCAGCCTCAGTCTCCTAGGTAGCTGGGATTGATTACAGGTGTCCACCACCATGCCCAGCTGCTTTTTCAAGAACCAGTTTTCACTATGTTGCCCAGGGTAGTCTCGAACCCACGAACTCAAGCGATCCCTGTCCTCTTGCCTCCCAGCACTTGGATCATAGGCACGTGCCACCACACCCGGCTAGCAGATTGTTTTAACTTGTACCAGTGAAGATGAAGTTTATAAAACAATAAGCATGAGATGAGGCATAACAGCTGAAATATAGTCAAGAAAAGTTTGGAAAAAAGCAAACAACCCCCCCCCCCTTACAAAACTGACAAAAGAACTCCTGCTTATTAAATAGCTAAGACTGAGGTAGCTCTTTAGATACTTGCACAAATTCATTATTATTATTATTTTTTTTTTTTTTGAGACTAGGTCTCACCTATTTTTGCCTGTGGGACCGCAGGATCATGTTGCCCAGGGCACTACGGATTCAAGCAATCCCCAGCCTCAGCTTCCCAGGTAGCTGCGATTACAGGTGTGCGCCACCATGACCAGCTGTTTTTTTGGGAGCAGGTCTTGCTGTGTTGCCCTGAGTGGGACTCGAACTGCGATCCCCAGACCCGGCTGCGACTCCATTAGCTGTCACTTAAAGGCATGCGCCACCATGCCCGGCCTCACAAATTCATTACTAAGCTATGAAGTCTTGGGGGAAAAAGGCATGTCAACATTATTTAAGTTAATAAAACTAATCCTAATCATCATCCATCTCTACTGCTAGTAAAATTAGGGCCAAGGAATTAGCTGTAACATTAAACAGAAAAAAAAAAAAGACATTAATGGTGAGACTAGAGTGAAGCAAACTCAAGTTTATTTTATTTCTTGTTATTTTTAAGAGACAAGGTCTCACACTATGTTGCCCAGGGTTGTCTCTAACCTGTGAACTCAAGTGATACCCAGTCTCAGCCTCCTAGGTAACGGATTACAGGCGCATGCCACCACGCTCAGCTAGCAAACTCAAGTCTCAATCAATTTGTTAGCTGCAAGACCTTAGCCAAGTTACTTGATTTCTTTTTTTATGAGACTAGGTCTCATTATTTTTGCCTGTGGAACCAGAGGCTCACGTTGCGTGGGGTACCACGGACTCAAGCAATCCCCAGTCTCAGCTTCCCAGGTAGCTGGGATTACAGGCGTGCACCACCATGCCCAGCTATATTTTTTTGGAACTCGGTCTCCACTATGTGCCCAGGCAGGACTCGAACTGCAATCCCTGGCCCCCGCCGCTTCATAGGCTGAAGCTTACAGGAACGAACCACTGTGCCTGGCTTAGTTACTTGATTTCTATAACCTTATTATTATTATTATTATTATTATTTTTGAGACGGTATTTCACTATTTTTGCCCTTGGAACCACAGGCTCATGTTGCCCAGGGTACCACAGACTCAAGCAATCCCCAGCCTCAGCTTCACAGGTAGCTGGGATTACAGGTGCCTGCCACCATGCCCAGCTATTTTTTTGGAACTAGGTCTCACTACACTGCCCCAGGTGGGAATTGAACTACAATCCCTGGCCCCCGCCGTGGTTTCCTAGGCTGCAGCTTACAGGCATGCACTACCATGCCCAGCCTCTATAACCTTATTTTTCCGTTCAATGTAAAATGGGAGTATCATCTACTTTATGTATGTGAAAAAAAAAGTTTGAAAATAAAGAATATGGAGAAGATGTATGTGAAAAAAAGTTTGAAAATAAACTATCATCTACTTGAGAGTACTATTCTGAAGAGTAGATCAAATAATAACTATAATGTAAAACACTTAAACATAGTATCTGTCATGTTTTCAGGAACCGTTAGCTATTAGGATGATTTTATTAGAAGCAGCTTCAAAGCACAGATATTATTCATTCTTAGGCCTTATGAAAAGTGGTACTGCTAGTAATAAGATCTACCAGCTGCTTCACAAATGTTATTAAATCCAACATCTTAAGGTCACTTCAGATTTAAATAGTTGGTTGCATCATAATAAATTCCTTGTTAGGAATGGCATTCAGTCAATTAGAGACCTAGTTCATTTCAAAAGAATACACTGTTCAAAGTCAGCTGCAGTGGCACATGGCTTTAATCCTAGCTTAGGACGGGAGGTTGTGACTGGGAATCACTTGAGTTTGAGGGTTCGAGACTCGCCCGGGGCAACATAGCAAGACCTAGACTCAAAAAATAGCTGGGTTATGATGGTGCGTGCCTCTAATCCCAGTTACTTGGGAGGCTGAGGCTGGGGATCGCTTGAGTCCGGGGTACCCCTGGCAACAAGAGTCTGCGGTTCCTTGGACAACATAGCGAGACCTAGCCTCAAACAAACAAACAAACAAACAAACAAACAAACAAACAAACAAACAAACAGAAAAACCACACTGTTCACCTGAAGTCATTTAAACTATCACGGAAAAAATGTAGACAGATTATCCTCTTGAGGCCGGGCATGATGGCGCATGCCTGTAAGCAGCAGCCTAGGAAGCCACGGCCAGGGATCATGGTTTGAGTCCCACTAGGGGCATATAGCGAGACCTAGTCCCAAAAAATAGCTGGGCGTGCACCTATAATCCCAGCTACGTGGGAAGCTGAGGTTGGGGATTGCTTGAGTCCGTGGTACCCCGGGTAAAGTGAGCCTGCAGTTCAACAGGCAAAAGTAGCAAGATCTAGTCTCAAAAAAAAAAAAAAAAAAAAAAAAAAAAGATTATCCTCTTGAAGCATGCATGCATGCGTTCATTCATTCATAGGCTAGGTCTTGCTATTTTTGCCCATGGAACTGCAGGCTCACATTGCCAGGGGTACCACGGACTCAAGCAATCCCCAGCCTAAGCTTCCCAGGTAGCTGGGATGACAGGCGCGCACCACCACGCCCAGCTATTTTTTTGGAACTAGGTCTGGTTACGTTGTCCCGAGCAGGACTATAACAGCGATTCCAGGTTCCAGCCATGGCTTCCTAGAATCCTGCTTACAGGCATGCGCCACCATGCCCGGCGTGAAGTGTATATTTAAAAACAAACAAAAAAAAAACCAATCCTGGGCCAGGCATGGTGGCACTCATCTTTAATCCCACCCTTGAGAGGCCTGGGCTAGGAATCACTTGAGTCCGCGGGTTCGACACTACCCTGGGTAACATAGCAAGACCTACTCTGAAAAAAATAACTGGATGTGGTGGCATGCGCCTGTAATCCCAGCTACTTGAGAGGCGGAGGCTAGGGAACCCTTCAGTCCACAAGATCACTACCCCAGGCAACATAGCAAGATCTAGTCTCAAAAAATAAAATAAAATAAAAAACCAATCCTAATATGAACTGATGATTCTAGTAAAGGCTTAACATGAATTTTTAAGCATAATAAGCTGAATACTGTTATGTAATTCTATATTAATTAAAGAACCGAACTGAAATAGCAGATTTGTTTTTTTTTTTGAGACTAGTTCTTGTTATTTGCCCATGGAACCATGGACTCAAGCAATCTCCAGCCTCAGCCTCCCAGGTAACTGGGGTTACAGGCGTGTGCCACCACACCCAGCTATTTTTTTGGAACTAGGTCTTGCTACGTTGCCCCGAGCGAGACTCAAACCACGATCTGTGGTCCTCATTGCGGCTTCCTAGGCTGCCGCTTACAGGCATGCACCACCGTGCCCAGCTGATTTTTGAGGATACAAGATATGGTAGTATGAAAGCATTAAGCTCCACTAAAGCATTTTTTACTGCTAATTTTTATGCTGTGTGAACTTATTAGATACACATTCTAAGACTAACATATATGTTGGCATTACTTATACTTTCTAAAAGCCAGAAATGTTTGCTTCAAGACAGATACCCTCTTAGCTGGGAACGGTGGCTCGTGCCTGTAATCTTCAGCCTATGAAGCGGCCGGGGCTAGGGATCACGGTTCGAGTCCCGCCTGGGGCCCGTAGCAAGACCTAGTTCCAAAAAAAAAAAAAAATAGCTGGGCATGGTGGTGTGCACCTATAATCCCAGCTACCTGGGAAGCTGAGGCTGGGGATTGCTTGAGTCTGTGGTACCCCGGGCAACGAGAGCCTGCGATTCCATGGGCAAAAATAGCGAGACCTAGTCGCCAAAAAAAAAACCAGATACCCTCAGATGACATCTCACAAAGAGATGGTGATAGATCAATGACTATTGATCTAAAATGGAGTCAAGAACTGGGCGTGGTTTGGGCACGGTGGCTCGTGCCTGTAAGCTTCAGCCTATGAAGTGGCAAGAGCTAGGCATCGTGGTTCAAGTCCCACCTGGGGCCCGTAGTGAGACCTAGTTCCAAAAAATAGCTGGGCGTGGTGGTGCGCGCCTGTCATCCCAGCTACCTGGGAAGCTGAGGCTGGGAATTGCTTGAGTCTGTGGCACCCCGGGCAACGAGAGCCTGCGGTTTCACGGGCAAAAATAGCAAGACCTAGTCTCAAAAAAAAAAAAAAAAAAAAGAGCTGGGCATGGTGGTGCACACCTGTAATTCAAGTGCTGGAAGGCAAAGAGGTCAGGGATCGGTTGACTTTGTGGGTTCAAGACTACCTATACTGGGCAACACAGTGAGACCTGGTCTCGAAAAAGCAGCCAGGCACTGTGGTGTACACCTGTAATCCCAGCTTCCTGGGAGGCTGAGGATCGCTTGAGTTCATGGGATCAGGACTATCCCAGGCAACATAGTAAGACCTCATCTCAAAAACAAAAACAAAACACCAAACCAAAATGGAGGCAAGAGCAAGCAGGGAAGTGCAAAATTTGTTTAGTGAATCAATAAAGGACAGTATAAAGCAATACAGCATATTTGGAAATCTAGGAAATAAAATTGAATATTAACATGGTGAATAATGCAGGATTTGCTAAAACTCCAAAGAGATTTCATTAAGCCAGTCAGGCATGCTATTCTGTGCCCTGTATCACCTAGCGAACCTTTTGGGCCTTCTGATCAAAAATCACATAGTGCAAAGGCCGGGCACGGTGGCTCGTGCCTGTAAGCTTCAGTCTATGAAGTGGCCGGGGCTAGGGATCGTGGTTCGAGTCCCGCCTGGGACCTGTAGCGAGACCCAGTTCCAAAAAAACAGCTGGGTGTGGTGGTGCGTGCCTGTCATCCCAGCTACCTGGGAAGCTGAGGCTGGGGATTGCTTGAGTCTGTGGTACCCCAGGCAACAAGAGCCTGCAGTTCCATGGGCAAAAATAGCGAGAACTAGTCTCAAAAAAAAAAAAAAAAGTCACATAGTGCACCTGTTTCCCTATCTGAGTAAGAAACAAAAGAAAATGAGATGTCCTCCTATGAACCTAGCCAAATAACTTGTAATTTACCCAGTGATTTTGAGTATGGGGAGGTATTGGAAAGATAGAATTATGAGCAATCCATTGTACACAACAGCATTCGCACACTCCAACCACAGGGTTCAAATTATTAAGTTCACATTTCATTTTCAGAGAGCAAAGCCCCCCCCCCCTTTTTTTGAGACGAGGTCTTGCTATTTTTGCCCATGGAACCGCAGGCTCACATTGCCCGGGGTACCACAGACTCAAGCAATCCCCAGCCTCAGCTTCCCAGGTAGCTGGGATGACAGGCACGTGCCACCACACCCAGCTATTTTTTTGGAACTAGGTCCCACTACGGGCCCCAGGCAGGACTCGAACCGCAATCCCTAGCCCCGGCCGCTTCATAGGCTGAAGCTTACAGGCATGAGCCACCGTGCCTGGCCTAAAGCCCCATTTGTTTCTGGATCCTACTCCCAGGATACAAGCAACCCTTTTGCTCCAGACAGGTATTCTGAGTGTGCTAGCCCAGAACTGTGCTGACTGGATTTAGTCCTAGACTCTTGAGTTGCCTGTATTTTGTACTGTATATTGTACTTTATATATATGTACAAGGTTCTCTTTATTTGAAGAGCAGGAGAAGGGGACCCTTCAAGAGTAGGGTGATATCTCTGATATCTTCTTAGGTACTGTCATGAAGTCACACCTTTTTTCAATGTTACAACAGCCCTGTGTCCATACCTTTACTACAGTGAGATTACTGAACTAGTTGTTTGTTTTTTAAAAAACATATCACTAACCAAACCAATAACCTTGGAGACAGAAATCATGCTCTATTTTATAATTCCTTTAAAAAAAAAAAAGCAAGTCTATCATAAACTTGTTATAGGAGTTTCTAACACAACTCACAGAAGTAATTTCCCTAAAGAGTACATATTCATTCTTTCTGTATACTCAGGTCTTCTGAATGACCATCGTACATAAATCACCACATCCAAATTTCCTACCTCCCAGTACTTGGTTCGGTGGATACCCTCTGCATATGCTCGGGCAAAATTACTTTCACTGTTGAGGGCTGTAATTGCTGCACTGAGCTGAGACATGGGGTGGAGATTGGTAGGAAAGTTATCCAGCATGGTGACCACATGGGAAGGCAGAGCTGCCCTCTTTGCCCATTCTTTTGAGAGCCAAGAAACCTGTAGAGAGAGAGACAGTGCTTAAAACACTAGCAAAGAAAAAGGAGAGAAAAAAGTGACCGTGAAGCAAACAATAAATTTCCACTCAGTCAGATAAGGAGCAAGTATCTGAGGTAAGAGAAAGGCAGAGAGAGAAATGAAAGAGGCTACAGTTCTTGTGCTTTCTTACCTGTTCCTCTGTTGGAATTTGTCCAGTTACCAGCAGCCAAAATAAGCCCTCAGGCAGGGGTTCTTCCCCACCCTTAGCCTTGGGCAGCAATTTCTGGCACTCAGGGATGCTATAGCCTCGAAAACGGATGCCCTTGAGGTAAAAGTAAGAATTATAACTCCTGAATTTATTATTTTGTAAGTCACATAATTAGCTGGTCCAAACCATATCAGACCTTTCAACAAATTAGAACTTTCAAAGCCTTAAGTTTTGACCTAAGTTCTTTGTATTTGTAATTTTACTTGTTAATATAGTAAGAAGGTAAACTTATTCTTTAGTTATTCCACTTGTGCCTACTTCCCACCCCCCCAAAAATAAATAAATGCTTTATTTCGTCCTCTTTGTCCTCATCTATGTAATCCATGGTGTGCACATTATTCAGTAAAACTCAGTAATAATCAGTAATTGACACAAGGGTCTCTCACCTCATCAGGATCAAGTACCGATGTTTCATAGACCAATCCCTTCATGCCTCTCATGCCACCATACATCTAAAGAAGAGGATATAATGGTAGTCAGAACCAGAATTCAAGCTAGAGCTTGTTGGTGCTTCATGGGATCTGTGAGAACAAACTGATTCTGTCTTGCAAAACTTTATAGGGGGAAAATTTCTGTGTTAACTTACTCCAGTATAGAATTCTGTAGCAAGGAACACTGCAAACCTTGGAAATGAAATATTTAAATTAAGAATTCTCAAGATTTAATATTTTGTCTCTACTTCCTTTTCTTATTGTATTTTACATTCTCCTGTCACTCTTATGCCCTCATTCCTATCAACCAAGGGAAATAGAATAGGATCTATTACAGGGACATGAGATGGATACCAATGGTAAACAAAGATAAGGAATTATTATCTAAGCAGCTCAGGGAGAATTCATCCTAAAGCTGTTTTAGAAGATCTGCCAGAGTTGTGGTTTTAACTGGTTGGTCAGAACAGTATCAGTTCAAAGAGAGCCCTCACAAGTAAAGCTGAGAGGTTGCGATCAGGAACAGAAACTTCATTAATTCATCCTAAAGGTGAATTAGGTTAAGCTGCACCATTACATTTACATTTGTAGAAAAGAACAGTCTTAATTTTCAATGAATAGCATAAGCGTCAAAATTTCCTTGTATGGGACAGAATACTTTTTTAAAATTTATTTATTTATCTATTTATTTTTTATTTTTTTTGAGGCTAGGTTTTTGCTATTTTGCCCGTGGAATCGCAGGTTCTTGTTGCCCGGGGTACCACAGACTCAAGCAATCCCCAGCCTCAGCTTCCCAGGTAGCTGGGATGACAGACGCGCGCCACCACGCCCAGCTATTTTTTGGAACTAGGTCTCACTACGGGCCCCAGGCGGCATTCGAACCGCGATCCCTAGCCCCGGCAGTTTCATAGGCTGAAGCTTACAGGCATGAGCCACCGCGCCCAGCAGGGGACAGAATACTTTTGAAGAGTCAGTGAAGAGAATACTACTACTGTTGAAGCACAGTATAGAGTTACCCTTTCTAGCGAAAACCCTACAATCCTTACCATGTCCACAGTGATTTGGCCTACGACTGTCTTGCCATGCTGCTGCCTGAAGGTCTTAATTCTGGTCTGTTCCTTAGGTATCAGGTCAGCCAACACATCTTTTAGGTTCTAACAAGAGAAGAGGAAAGGCAAGTGATGGCCAGAGAGCTGATTAGATTTCCTGCAAAGCATATTAAGATTGCTTTTTAGAACCTGACAGTCTCTCTGCCAGGAAAGTCTGGCTACTCTGTATAGAGAAAGGTAAAATAATTAGGCAGAGAGGGTAATGAGTTATTATTGTTTCAATTTGGAAATGGAAGGTGGTGATGGTTGCACAATAATGAAAATGTACTTCCTGCCACTGAATAGTACATTTAAAAATGGCTAAAATGGTAAATTTTGTTATGTAAAATTTACAATTTTTAAAAATTAAAAAAAGATTATGAAAAAGTATTTGATATTCCCACCTCACCACACTATTGAGTAATTACCTCATAAAGTAGTCAATTATTAGTAACAACTTAGGATACCAATTATATTAAGTGGTAGCCAGCTCTCCCACCCCCATTCTGGGTTCCAGGGTCAGATATCTCAATGATTTTCAGCCCCTTTTTCCATATCTTCCCCCCTCCCCCACCCTTTTGAGACCAGGTCTCACTATGTTGCCTGAGGAACAGCAGACCCACGTTGCCGGGGGTATCACGGACTCAAGTAATCCCCAGCCTCAGTCTCCCAAGTAGCTGGGATTATAGGAGCGCACCACAACACCCAGCTATTTTTTGAGACTAGGTCTCACTATGTTGCCCTGGGTGGATCTCGAACCCGTGGACTCAAGTGATTACTAGTCTCGGCCTCCCTTCCTAGGCTGGTATTAAAGATGTGCACCACCGTGCCCAGCCCTCTTTCCATATCTTACTGTAGAAGAAGCACTGGCATGCCGGGCAGCAAGAACAAGACAGGATGCATTCTGCAAAGAAAACAAAACCAAATGCAAGTTAGTCCTCTTTTCTAACTATTAAAAAGGAGTTACAGAAACAGCCTTACTCTTCCCCTTAGCCTCTTTTCTTTTGAGACTATTTTTGGTCTCGTTATTTTTGCCCATGGAATCGCAGGCTCACGTTGCCTGGGGTACCAGACTCAAGCAATCTTCAGCTTCTCAGGTAGCTGGGATTACAGGTGCACACCACCACGCCCAGCTAATTCTTCCCCTTAGCTTCTAAGGTCAGTCTAACATTAAGAAAGCTGTAAAAGATTCTGGGCAGGGGCACAGTGGTACGTGCCTGTAAGCTTCAGCCTATGAAGCCGCCAGGGCTAGGGATTGAGGTTCGAGTCCCGCCTGGGACCCATAGCAAGACCTAGTTCCAAAAAAATAGCTGGGCGTGGTGGCGCATGCCTATAATTTCAGCTAGCTGGGAAGCTGAGACTGGGGATTGCTTGAGTCTGTGGTACCCTGGGCAACATGAGCCTGCAGTTCCATGGGCAAAAATAGCAAGACCTAGTCTCAAAAAAAAAAAAAAAAAAAAGATTCTGGGCAGTATGGAAGTAGTTACCTGTCTGGAAGTGGTAGGTTTAACTCTGCTTCTTATGTCTATAACTTCATTAAGCATTCCCTGAAGAGTAACTCTTCCCACCATCTAGGTTTATCATTGAGGCCAGGACTTTGTCAGGCACAGAGGGAAGGTCAGAGAAGCAGTTGTAAGTACCCATTTCATCCCAATCTATCATCAATAGTTCCAAATGGTCCTGAGGAACCAGTCAGTCACCAATCCTATTGGTAAGATCTTTGCAGCACCTAGTCTTTTTGGTAGCACTTCAATCTAGGAGAGCCATAGCAGAGGCACCCTTTCATAACACTTCTTCAAACCTCTAGAAAAAGCAAAGAAGACAGAATGTTTACAAAGTAACAACTGACAGAAAACTACTTGACAACAGTAAGGAAAACTAGAAGCTGGAAAATGATCTTAAAAGTGCTGAGAGAAAATAACTATTAAGTTAAAGTCCTGTGTCCTCATGAGAAAAAATATCCTAAGGAAGGGAAAATAAAGATATTTCAGGGGGCCGGGCACGGTGGCTTGTGCTTGTAAGCTTCAGCCTATGAAGCGGCCGGGGTTAGGGATCACGGTTTAAGTCCCGCCTGGGGCCCATAGCGAGACCTAGTTCCAAAAAAAATAGTTGGGCATGGTGGTGCGCGCCTGTAATCCCAGCTACCTGGGAAGCTGAGGCTGGGGATTGCTTGAGTCTGTGGTACCCTGGGCAACGAGAGC
>PVHY01024655.1:0-19359 GCA_004024945.1 Uropsilus gracilis
CACACACACACACACACACACACACACACACGCCCCTCCAGCAGCAACAACTAGAGTAATGGGCAAGTAGCCTCAGTCTCACCACAGCCTTCTTAACTTCACATCTAAGTGCATCCAATTGGTCAAACCTATTTCTTTGCAACAGTCTCACCTGCAGAGGTATCTGGGAACTGCAGTTTTCATTTTTCCAGCTGCCCTCGAGTGAGGAGGCAGCTGAGGAGGCAGCTCAGGACCAGCTCAGGTTGATAGGGAGACTGGATGCTTGCCAGCACATTTCCATTTTGCAGATAAGGAAACTAAGATTCAGAGAACTTAAGAAGTGTGTGTGTGGGATCACTTGGCTAGTAAACCCTGAACTTTTGACTCCAAAACCTGCATATTCAACTGTTACACAGAATCAACAGCCCCATTCCATTTGGGGCTTTGGCAGTTTGGGGCACCTTTTGGCCAGACAGCCCAGACTACACAGAAGCTACTATACTGCCTTCCTTGTTTGTTTGTTTATTTTTACATGTTCAAAGGCTGGCGAGCAGGCAGAGAAGTGGGACTAAGACCCCAAGATTGAGAGCATCTTGTCTAAGGTTGAGAAATAGAGGAGACTTAGGATCAGATCCAGGACTCCTAACCCCACATTGTATAACTTGTTCCTGTCCTTAAACACACACACATACACGCACGTCCATTGTCTTTGGGAGGAATGAAAGATAATAAGGTCAGGCTATCCCTGGAGGCATATAATTCTCTAGCCTTTACTGGAGCCCCTGCCTGGCATTTTTCCAGGTGAGGTAGGCGCACAGCTGACCCATGTCCAACCTTACCACTGCATTTGAGAAATTCGCCATCTTCCTAGTTGCCTCCCACCAAAGAAGCTAAAAACTCCAGTCACTTTCCCACTGCTACTGCAGTTGGCATGGGCTCCTGACTTGGGCTTAGCCAATCGGGTGCCCCATCAAAGACCTGGCATTGGGAGCCCGTGATCCACAGAGGTCTGTTCTGGTGGAGGCGGCAGTCACCATGGCAATGGCACTCCACTCCTGGTCTGGCAGGGACCCTATCCATGTTCAGAGGTGACCATGAATGCTCTCCTGGACTTGGCAGTGAGGTTGTCATGGGTTGGCCCATTGGACCACGGTCCTGACTGCTAGGCAGCTTCCTTCATTTGGCCAGCTTCCCAAAGCTGGTTCTCCAGTCTTCTGGTTATTTGCGAACTCCCCCAGATCCTTTTAAGAAAATCTTTTTCTGCTTAAATAAATGAGAATTGCTTGGAACTGAAGCCTTGGCTGTTGTAGCTCAATTGCTAGATTTCGCCTGGCTTCCCTCAGCGAGACCCTACATGACACCACCACTTCCCATATATCTCAAGCAGCCCAGGCCACTTTCCAGGAGCTTCGTGCCCCAAAACCTCAGCCTGCTAACCTTACATCAGGGGGTCCTGTATCCACCCGGGGCAGCTGCAGGGTGACATGCCTGGGCTCCGTTTCAGACTCTCTCCATCAAAGGCTCTCTCGTTGACCATGACCTTTCTTTGGGCACAAGTCAGAGCCCTCCCCGCCCCACATACTGCCCCCAAGTTACCAATTCAGCATTCTGGAAACAGTTCTCTCTCCAGAGGCTTCGTTTTTTGTTAGGCTCCTCTCCACACTGAGGCAGAATAGCTGTTGTCCCTGTTCTTACACCAAAAGTGCAGGCTGGAATACTGGGGGTCCTGGGGATGACACCCCAGGTTCAAGGCCCCAGCTTTGCTGTCAATTCACAACGAGGCATTGAACAAATGGCTTACCATCTTGGGGCCTTAAGAAGTGGGAAGAACGAGAGTACAGCCACAGAAGTGCAAGCCATGCTCACTGTTGATCTAGAGCAGGGCGGGGAAGGCCCAAGAGAAGGGCATTCCTCACCTAGGTGTTGGGTCTTCGGCTCTGAGCAAGGTGTGATTGATGGGGTCACACCCAGCCAGAAGCAGGCATTTGCTGTAAGGACCCAGGTCCTCACAGCCCTCACTGGGGAGCCAGCCCAGATCACCATCTGGCCAAGTGGAGAGAGGGTTCAGGGTAGAGGCTTCTCTCATCCATCAGACTGGAAGTCCACTGGTGAACAACAATGTGTCATAAACTTGGCCTTAGTGTCCTTGCTACTGTGCCCCTTGTGTTCCTAGTAACTATGCCCCCAAAATGGAGCTGAGGTTCAGAGAGGGGCATGCACTGAGGTCGGCAGCCAAGCAGGTGCTGTGACTGACCAAGATAGATGGAGCTGCCACCTCCCGACTGGTAGCTTCTGTGGCTAAAGTGGGAGAGAAAAGGGCAGAGGGTCCAGCACTCTGTCAGGTGAGCAGGAGAGGAAGGATATCATGGAGGGGGGACAAGAATGGACTGGAGACAAGATGGGAAAACACTTCACCTTCCAGCTCTGGTGGGGGAGTCACAGATGCTGGCCTGCCACAGCGCCAACCTCAGTCACACCTTCAGGGAGGAGCATGGATTTTGGAGTGACCTGGGTCCAGTTGCCCACTATGCCATCCAATAGCTGCGGGATCCTCGACAAGACTTCTTGGTAGGTTGGTCCATGCACAGCCCCCAGGGCACCAGGCCTGCAGCCTTTGTGGCTCCCTTCACCTTTGTTAGGTGTGGTCACGTGATTTCTTTGGCCAATAAGACTGACTGAGGTCAGGTGGGGTTTAGTAAACTCCCGCAAGTTGAGGCTTGTCCTCTTGGAACACTCCTCCCTTGAAGCCAGCTGCCATGCTAGGGTTAGGCCAAGAGAGCCTGGCGGGCAGGTTATGAGAGAGCGGTAGCCCAGTGAACAGCCAGCTCCGAGGTGCATGGAAGACCTTCTTTAACCTGCCAGCCAACTGTGTCCACACCAGAGACCCGAGATGATACTACCTGGAGCCCCATAATCACCCAATTAATCTGCAGAACCTAAGAAACTATCACTCATTCATTATCAGTCAGCTTTGCCTTAAATCACTAAGATGTGTGCTATAGTAACTGAAACACAGTTGAACCTTCCTGAGCCTTCTGGAATAGGCCCCTCCATAAAATGGAGTGATAATACTTGTTGCCAGAAGTTATGCAGAGTACATGTTATTCAGACACGGTAACAATAATCGTTTGCTGAGAACCTGCAGTGTTAGATGCCATGCCTAAGAGACACTGCTAGAAGCCGCAGGTATGTAAGTTAAAGCCACTAATCTGTAGTGTCTCTGTGAAGCAAGGACTGGTAAGCCCATTACACAGGCAAGACTGAGATCAGGGTAAGTTGCCCAGGGTGGCATGCTAGGGTCAGAACAGGGACCCTACATGAGGTACCTCTGCTCCTGACCACTATGGCGGCCTCCCCTGCAGGAACCAAAGACTGAACAGGCTTCCAAGCAGCACCAAACTCGCCTATATTTCTGGGACTTTGTCTTTCTTGGATGGTTGGAGGAAGGAGGTAGGGATGCGCTCCAAGCCCGGCACCAAGCCCATGGCCCCTCGAGGGCAGTCTAGCTCCGCTTGGGGGTCTGTCCCGGGCTCTCAGCACAGCCTCTGTGAGCCCTGGGTCCCAGGGGATGACAGGACTGAGAGCAAATCCATTTTCACTTCTAGGAAAACAGTTAATGGGGGTCAGCCACACAACGGTCACAGCCAAAAGGCGGCTTGTTTCCCAGGAGGCAGGAAGTGCCTTGGCCAAAGGTGCCCTGCCCCCATCACTGGAACCAGAAGCCAGACCATTTGCCCCTCTGAGAATAACCCCCCCAACACACACACACACACACACACACACACACATACACACACGCATTCACACAAACCCACAGAGGAAGGGGTGGCAGTGGGACATGACCAAAGGCCCTGCTCCCCACCCTCCCAAAAGCTGGTAATATTGAAAAGGGTGGTGGAGGGATCTTTCCTTGCTCTCATCCAAGTTGACACCTTCACTTTCCACTCCAGGAGCATCCACATCCTGGGTGGGATATTGAGCCCACAGCTAAAAAAGCTGATACTGTCCCATTTCTGTGGTTCCCCCATCTTACGCCAGAAAGGCTTTTGCCTTCACAAGCGCCCTCTCAGAAGTGCTCACACATGATATAATGTGTGAAAAAAACTGATCTAAAAGTATATTTCTAGAGTGAGCGCAAATTTGCTTAAACATTATGTATCTGTTGGAAAATGTATATAGGTATCACCAGCAGGAACCCTCTGAAAGTGTTGATGATGATTATCTCCAGGTGGGAAGATGTTTTTTTTTTCTTCTTTATATCTTTTTGTCCCTTCCACTTCTCTGAAGGGCATGCATTGCTTTTAAAATCAGAAAGTAAACTACACTGTGATGCTTTTCATGAATGCATGTGGCCTAGAAAAGTCACACCTTAAAACTTCACATCCAGCACCTTCGTTATTGGTTCACACCTGGATTATTAGCTAATGTCTCAGGACACCTTAGTCTTCAACCAGGAGAGATGCAAAGGGCAGAGTGGAACAAAGGAGGGTGGGGCCACTGAGGCACAGCAGAGTGGCTGAAGTCAGTGCTCAGTGCCAAAAACTGCTCCTTCCACCTCCCCCACGACCTCCTGCAGGCTGAAGATTGCAAGCCTGGAGAGGTGGCTGGAGTGAATGGCCACCCCTGCCTGGTCACAGTCGGAGGGCAGGAAGCACTGGGCTGGATGTTGAATTCAGAGGCCTTGCTCATGCCTGCTACCTGGTTCACACTGGACCCCGTAGCTTATAGCAACAGCCCTACCTTTTGGACTGAGCATGGATCAAGGAGGTGCTGCGTAAACAGTGCTCAGCAGAGTACCCCACTCACACCAGGCACTCAAATGCATTTGTGATCACTAGGAATAAAAGCATGTCCATCAGCACCCAGTCTCCTGGGTGAGCCCAGATGCTTAGCCATTGGTGCCAGAAGAGGAATGAGTCATGGTCAGTCCTTATTTTGTCCCTTGCTGCTCCTGTGTTGATATAATCAAAGACATTTTTTTCTAACTCCAGAGCAATATCTGGATGTACTACCTTGGCCAAGCAAGTCGTTCATTAGCATGAGTGAGAACTGCTGAGATAATACCAACAAAGGATGTTAAATTACCCCTGAACACTGGGGGTGTTTGTTTTGCTTCCCACCAATTCTGCTTAGAGCATTATCAGTAGCCCCACCTTAGTGGAAGCCAGGGTAGGGAGGGCTTGGGGAGAAAACAGATCTTGGTGTAAAGTGGGGCTCAAGTTGAGTCCCTCCACCTTCTTATACTTTTAGACTTGCAGTGCCCAGCTGCTCTCCCCTATTCTGATTTTATATACTTGCTTCTAGGAAAGGGTTTGAAGTAAGTCATTTATACTTTAGCATGAATTACAGTGTCTCATTTCACCACAGAATAAAGCCGTTTACTCTTTTTCTTTATAATCCCACAATGTGGGGAGTGCTTGGCATTGAATAACAAGATAAAAGGAGTTCTAATTCTAAATTTCAGTCATTCCCAGGCCCAGTCAACCACGTCCCCAAGGTCAGGACTTCCTCTACTCTGAGTCCAGTAATGTATATTCACTTTTATTCCTCATTAAGGAGACTTGACTCAAAAGCATAAAAAGCTTCCCTATATACCATTAAGAAAAGAATTTAGAGTGAAGAAAATGTTAAAAACTGATAAAAAGAGAAAAACAACTCAGAAGTTACAAATGAAAAGATGGAGAAATTGACAACATAAACCTTGGCGGTGAAATACAGCATTGATGAAATGCAGCATGAAATACAGGTGAAATACAACCAAAGGTTGTAAATGGGTATCCTAAAGATCCACCCAGCCCAAACATGTGTTGTCTCTAGTATTACTTAAAAAATTTTTGAACAAGTTGCTAGCAATTCAATATAGGAGGTTTTCCCATCAAATCTGTTTCCAGTGTCTCCTGGAGACACAGAAGATCTGGCACACTGGTTCCCACTTTCCCACCCCATGCCACTTGGACAGAGTCCAGTAGAGGATGTGTACTCCCCAGCCTGCCACAGCCATTCAAGCTTGCTTTGCCCAAGCTTGCTTCACTTAGCTGTATTGCTGGCCTGGCCAGCTTCAGCAGGCCCCTGTGATGTGCCATAAACAACGTGAAAAGACAAAAGGTACTCCTGGAGACAGACTCGCAACACATCTAAGAAAAAGTTAATATCCATTATTTATAACAGAGAAGCAGACAGCTCAATAAAAAAAAAGGAAAATGCTCTGCTGTTGAGGTTAGACACGGACTGAGTTTTACTGGCCCAAGGAAGTCAACTTGGAGGTGACCAGCTCACATCCCAAAGCCCAGTGGGACTCAGGCTGAGACGCAAACTGAGTTTTACTGGCCCAGGGAAATCCAACTCAGTGGAGAAGAGCTCCCACCCCAGCAGCTGGGGGGTGCCTCAGGTGAGGGTTCCAATCAGCACCCAACTACTTCCAGTTGCCAAGGTAACACACCTGGGAGATAGGTTGGGGCTGCAACTTTGCAAGTGAATGGGCCTCTGGCGTTCAGGCTAGGCACAGACTGAGTTTTACTGGCCCAGGAAAAGTCAGCTTGGAGGCGACCAGCTTGCACCCCAAAGCCCAATAACGTTGTAGTTGCTGTGCAACATGGGTGCAAACTTGAAAAACAAGGACACTCACTACCCAAGAGCATCAAGACACCCCAGTCAAAAAGGGTTATATGACAAGCCTAGACACTCTAAGGCCCCCCAAAATATTTAAGACCCATCAAGCTGAAAGAAGACAAACAATGAAAAAAGAAGACAGACAATACAATAGAAACCATCCACTATCTGAAATGGAACTTGTCCCCCCAAATAGCCAACTGAAACAAGATATAATCACCACAGCAGCAAAAGCACAGAGTTAACCACAACTAGATAGGCTTCAATATGCCATCTAATACTAGAGCAGTAGTCACTCAATACGTAGAGCAAGTCCGAAAGGAAAACACAGGAAGGAGGAAGAATACAAATACTCAAGCAAGCCCAAAGAAAAATAGAGTTATTTTTCTTTCTTTTCACCAACAAAGGATAAACAGTCTGCAGAAATCAACATGGATGATATGGAAGAAATACTTCATATGTCAAAGAATTCAGAATCAACATGCTAAAAGCACTCAAAGAGGCCAAGGAAGAGGGGGAACAAAAGGGAAAGCAAGAGGTTAGAAGCTTTCAACAAACTAAAAGAAGTAGCAGAAAAATATAGAAAAGAATGCAGTATCTTTGATGAACAGAAAAATGAAATTGAAACTCTAAATAAGAACCTGCAGGAGATACAGTGTATAAAAGGAGCAATAGAAGAGCTCAAAAAATGCAGGGAAGAGCCAGAAACGCAGATTAGAAGAAATAGAAGAAAGAATCAGCACACTAGAGGATACAGAAGTAGAGAGAATGAAGAAAGAGAAAGAGAAAAACAAAGTAAGAAGACAGAAGAAAAAAATCAGATATGTCAGATACCCTAAAGAAAACAAATATAAGAGTAATTGGAATCCCAGAAGGTGAAGACAAAGACATAGGATCTGAAAGGCTCTTCAATGAAATAATGGAGGAAAATTTCCCAAACCTGAAGAAAGAAATGAAAATAGACACACAGGAAGCAAAAAGGACACCAAATTACTTTAACGAAAGAAGAAACACAGCAAGACACATCATAGTAAAACTTTCAAGAGCCAAAGATAAAAAATTTATGAGAATAACAAGAGAGAACAAACAGATAACCTACAAAGGAAAACCGATCAGACTGAACTCAGATTTCTCAGAAGAGACACTCCAAGCAAGGAGAGAATGGGGCCACATCTTCAAAACCCTCCAAGAAAAAAAGTGCCAACCAAGAATACTCTACCCAGCAAATTTGTCCTACCTTTATGACAGAAAAATTAGAACCTTCTCAGACAAAGCCTCCAGAAAATTGCTACCACCAAACCCCCACTCCAAGAACTCCTGCAAGAAGCCCTAAGATCGAAACCTGCAGAAGAATAAAAAGAATGAATAATAAAAAGAAAAGAAAGAAGAAACTAAAACAGAACCCCAAATGATCACCAGGAACCCATTGTTAGAACCTCAAACATCAATAATTACCCTAAATGTCAATGGGCTAAACTCATCAATCAAAAGACACAGAGTTGCAGACTGGATTAAAAGACAGAACCCAACATTCTGCTGCCTCCAAGAAACACATCTGATGCCAAAAGACAAGTATAGATTGAAGGTAAAAGGATGGAAAACAATTCTACAGGCAAATGCCCCCCAGCCCCGGAAAAAGAAAGGCAGGGATGGCCATTCTTATAGCAGAAAAATCAGATTTCAAAATAAAAAAAAGTAACAAAGGATAAAGTAGCTCACTACCTGAGGCCAGGCATGGTGGCTTGAGTCTGTGGTACCCCGGGCAATGAGCGCCTGCAGTTCCACGGGCAAAAATAGCGAGACCTAGTCCCAAAATAAATAAAGAAAGAAAGAATAAAAATAAATTAAAAAATTTTAAATAAAAATAAATAAAACCAAATGTCCAAGCTGGGCATGGTGGCTCGTGCCTGTAAGTTTCAGCCTATGGAGTGGCAGAGGCTAGAGATCACGGTTCGAGTCCCGCCGGGGGCCCATAGTGAGAGCTAGTTCCAAAAAATAGCTGGGCGTGGTGGCTCGCGCCTGTCATCCCAGCTACCTGGGAAGCTGAGGCTGGGGATTGCTTGAGTCTGTGGTACCCTGGGCAACGAGAGCCTGTGGTCCCATGGGCAAAAATAGCGAGACATTATCTCAAAAAAAAAAAAAGTCGCTACCTAATGGTTCAAGGGTTAACCAACCAAAAAGACATAATTATCAACATATATTCACCAAATGAAGGTGCACTGAGATTCTTATGAATCTACTAAGAGAACTGAAAACAAATATAGATGAAAACACATATGTAGTAGGAGACTTCAACATCCCATTCTCAACAAAGGACAGATCAAAAAAACAAAAGTTACACAAGGAGACAGAAGCCTTAAAAGAAGACCTAGGCAAAATGGACCTAATAGATATCTACAGGACACTACACCCCCAAGGAAAAGAATACACCTTCTTCTCAAATGCACATGGAACATTCTCTAAAATTGACCACATATTAGGCCACAAGGCAAACTTGAATACACAAAGATTAAAACAATACCAACTTTCTTCTCAGATCATAAAGACATCAAACTAGAAATCAACAATAAAAAGAAAGCAAGAAGAACATCCAACACTTGGAGGCTGAACAACTTGCTACTAAATGAAGAAATTAAAACTTACTTCAAAACAAACAACAAAGAAGACAACATTCCAAAATGTCTGGGATGCAGCAAAAGCATATCTAAGAGGAAGGTTCATAGCAATACAGGTCCATATCAAAAACCAAGAAACTAACCAAAAAAACAGCCTAATCTACCAACTCAAAAAATTAGAAAAAGAGCAACAAAAGTAAAACCCAAAACTCAGCAGAAGACAAGAAATAACAAAAATAAAGGAAGAAATAAATGACTTAGAAGCCAAAAAGACAATCCAGAAGATCAACAAAACCAAAAGCTGGTTCTTTGAAAAAATAAATAAAATTGATAAGCTCCTTGCAAAGCTCACAAAGGAAAGAAGAGAGAAAATTCAAATAAACAGAATCACAAATGAAAGAGGAGAAATTACAACAGACACAAAAGAAATCCAAAAGATAATAAGAGATTACTATGTACAACTATATGGAAATAAATACAACAACCTGGATGAGATGGACAGATTCTTAGAAAGATACAACTCCCCAAAATTAAACAAAGAGGATATAGAGAACTTAAACCAATCACAAGCAGTGAAATTGAAGCAGTCATCAAAACTCTGCCTAAAAACAAGAGCCCAAACCTGATGGCTTTACAAGTAAATTCTACCAGACATTCAAAGATGAAATAATGCCTGCATTACTAAATCTTTTCCAAAAAATTGAGAAAGAAGGAAAACTGTCAAACACATTCTATGAAGCAAACATCACAATCATACCAAAACCAAATAAGGACAGCTCCAAGAAAGAAAACTATAGACTAATTTCCTTAATGAACATGGATGCAAAAATTTTAAACAAAATCCTGGCAAATCAAATCCAAGGATGCATAAAAAGTGTTATTCACCATGACCAAGTGGGATTTATCCCGGGGGCACAAGGATGGTTCAAATTCCGGAAATCAATTAACATAATACACCACATCAACAAAAAGAAAAACAAAAACCACATGATCATATCAATAGATGCAGAGAAAACATTTGACAAAGTCCAGCATCCATTCATGACAAAAGCCCTTGAAAAATTAGGGATTAAAGGAGCTTACCTCAACATAATAAAAGCCATCTATGACAAACCTACGGCAAACATCATCCTAAATGAGGAAAAACTAAAATCATTCCAGTTAAGTTCTGGAACCAGGCAAGGATGCCCACTCTCCCCACTACTCTTTAACATTGTACTGGAAGTTCTAGCTAGGGCAATAAGGCAAGAGAAAGACATAAAAGGGATACAAATAGGTAAAGAGGAACTGAAGCTATCATTATATGCTGATAACATGATTCTCTATATAACCCCAAAAAATCCACAGAAAAATTGCTTGAAATAATAAACCAGTTCAGTAAGGTAGCTGGATACAAAATCAACACACAGAAGTTGGTAGCTTTCCTATATGCAAAAAGTTAAATAGAAAAAGAAGAAATCAGAAAAGACATCCCACGTACCATCACACCAAAAAAAAAAAAAAAATTAAATACCTGGGAATAGACCTAACAAAACACGTGAAAGAACTATACAACAAAAAGTTTAGAACACTGCTAAAAAGAAATCAAAGAAGACATAAGGTAAGGAAATGGAAAGATATTCCCTGCTTATGGATTGGAAGAATTAATATCATCAAAATGCAATCTACAGATTCAATGCAATCCCGATGAAAATCCCAGTGACATTTTTTAAAGAGATAGAACAAAAATTACTGAAATTCATATGGAATAACAAAAGACCTCGATTACCAAAAAGCCTCCTGACCAGGAAAAAAAAAGAGAACAGAGGTATTACAATTCCAAACTTCAAACTATACTACAAAGCCATAATAATTAAAACAGCTTGGTACTGGTACAAAAACAGACAATCAGACCAATGGAACAGAATTGAGTGCCCCATGCATAGTGAGACCTAGTCTCCAAAAAAAATTAAAATAAATTTTAAAATAAAAATAAAATAAATAAATGAAAAAAAGAGAAAGCATAAATAGGCAATTCATAGAAAAAGAAATTCAAATGACCAATGAACATAAAAGATCCTCAACCTATAAGTGATTAGGGAAATGAAAATGAAATGAGAAGATAGCTTTTCTCAAAAGTCATGAAGCTGGCAAAAAATCAAAAGCTCTCTAGCACCACAGTTGGCAAGGATATAGAAAAGAAAAGTAAAAATAGTCAACTTCTCTGTCAACTAATAACTCTAGGGTTAGAAATAAACAATGCTTCATCCTGACTTTGAATACCAGAATGGAGCTGATAAAAGAATCCTGTGTGTCATCGATGAGCATGCAAATTGGTGCAACCTTTTTGGAAGATGATTTTACAGAGCCAATCATTATTTTAAATGCATACAGCTTTATAGAAATATAGCTAAACTTTTCACTGAAATGGGGCATGCATGTAGAAAAATACCCCCATCTTAAACATGTGACTCAAATACTGAACACACTGATAACCCATGAACAGGTCAAGGAAAGGAACACCATGGGTCCCAAGAACTCCCCCTTATGTCCTCTTCAAGTCAGTAAATCCACCCAGAAGGAATCACAACCCTGACTCCCAGCAGGATTTGCTTGTTTTTGAATAAGGTTTTGTGCATGGAATTATATAATAAATATTTTTTGTGACTAGATTCTTTCACCAAAAATTCTATTTGTAACTTTCATTTATGTTGGTCTATGAAGCAGAACATTCATTTTCATTGCTGTATAGAATTTCATTGCATAACGAGATCAACCTAAATCACAGTCGTGCATCACTTAATGATGGAGATATGTTCTGAGAAAAGCATCCTTAGGCAAATTCTTCATTGTGTAAATGACAGTGGCACCACCTGGACTTAGAGGGGATGGCCTACTCCACACCGAGTCTAGACGGTCTAGCCTATGACAACCACGTCACATTGTTAGCCAAAATGCTGTTAGGAGGGAATTGTGAAGAACACTCAGGTTGTTTCCTGACTGGGCCTATTACAAATATTGCTGCCACAAGCACTGTTGTATGTAACTTTTGGTACATATAGAAAAGCTCATTTCTGTTGGGTATATACCACTTGACAACACTTTTGCTCAAGAAATCTTGCAGAATCCCCTGGAAGAATAAGACTGCATGTCCAAGAGTGTTCATTGTAACATTTAAAGAGAGTGGAATAAAGGAAAAAAGAATAGTAAACCTTTGTGTTGACTAATCATGCTAGGGTTAAAAATATAGTCTAACGCTTCTTCCTGACTTGAAATGCTAGTGTGCAGCTGATAAAAGACAGCAAGCTGCGTGGGTGTGAGGTTGACCACGCATCTTCAAGTGAAAAAAAGCAGCTTGCCAAACAATAGGTCTGGTGTTATTCCACTTTTTCAACAAACAAAAGAACAAACAGGACTTTAATGTAGAGAATTGTGTGCACTACATATCGGGAAGAACTTGTCAAATATGAATCAGGGGCAAGTGGTAGGGAAGGAAAATGATTCCAATTTTACATATATTCTACGTATCTCAATTTCATCTGCTTTCCTGCATCCCCACTGCCAGTGTGAGCCACCATGACCTCTGGGGTTGGAAACATACAATCTCCTTGCTGGTTCATTTCTCAAGCCCTCTCTTCTACCATCAGGAAAGCCGTGGCTCAGCGCACAGTCCCTGGAAAGGTTGGCTTCAAGAGTACACTACTGGAGCAGCGAATCAGGGGTCAGAAGGTCACTGCAAGACTGCTTGTGACACTGCCCATTCCGGGGGGAAAGTATGTTGCAAAAGAGGAGGATGAGTATATCTGATTTTCAAAAAAAAAATTACAAGTTAAAACAATCCTTTGCAGAGAAATCAAATACTGTACAAAAATGAGTGATGATGTAAGAAAATAAATTAATTATAAATAAATAAAACAGTACTTTACAAGTGAATATCTATGTATATGTAGTCCTGAATATATATAATAAACTACTGAATTTTGTGTATGTAAAATATTTAGAAGTCAGTTAGCACTATATCTCACCCACAAAGCAGGTGACTGGCAAGTGTCCCCCAAGGACAGCTAACCATAGCTCCCTAGTGACCTGCCACATGTCCACATGGGCCACCCAGATGAGGCTTGAGCTGTAGCTGATCTGAATCTTCTCAGAACATGAGAAGGTGAAGCCTGCAAGCAATTGCTCAGACGCCATCTTCTGCACACCTCCTGTCTCAGTTTGCAAAGGTAGTCAGAACAAAGTACCACAGCCTGAGACGCTTAGAGGACAAGAAAAGGAATTTTTCACAGTTCTGGAGGCTGGAAGTCTGAGACCAAGGTGCTACCAGGTTGGTTTCATCTGAAATCTCTCTCCTTGGCTTGCAGCTATCTCCTCCCTGTGACCTCACCTGATCTTCTTACCATGCACCTCTCTGTCCTAATCTTCTTTTCTTGTAAGGACACCAGTCAGATTGGATTAGTGCCCATCATGGGGCCTTGTTTTAATTGAATCACTTCTGTTAAAGACCTCATCTCAAATACTCACTTTCTGATGTAGTAGGAATTAGGACTTCAATTTACAGTCCCATGTCTCTTAACTTTGTTTCTATCAGTGATGAACTGCACATGTGACAGAGGCATCTAGGTGTGTGCTATGACATTATGACATTCACACAATGATGCAATCACCTAGTGATGCATTTCTCAAAGTATTCTTGTCATTAAGCAACATATGACTGTATGTACTTGAAAGGTGAGGACACAATTCAGCTCATATTACCAACGCACCCCCACCCCTGTCTCTCCTATGAGGATTTCAGGAGACCATTCCTCATCACTTCCTGAGTTCTGAGTAGAGAGTAGACTTTTATATTGTCCTCAAAGGCTAGAGCCAAAGACCACACCCCCCCACACACACACCCCGTTATACTCTGTCCATCCAATGTAAGCCTCGCAGTGCTGGGGCCACCCACCACTCGAACTGTGGTGACAAAGACTCAGGGAGTCAGCACCTTTAGCTCATCTTTCCTTTCACTGTATAACAAACAGGCTAATTCTAAAAATGCCTTGCTGTATCTTTCCCAGTCAGTTCAGCCTTTGGCTTTGGCTTTCCTGGAAAGTTCTCTGTGCTTGACAACAGGCGCTGGAATGTGCTGCAAAAATGAAACCAAAACTTTTGCTAACAGAGATGGGTGAAAGGGAAGTATGAACCCCAGAAACCCACTTCTATGTTCCATTCCTCCCCCACATCCCTCACCCAATGTCCTTATGTTGGGATTCCCCAGGTCACCCCACCCCAATCTTGGGGTCCCCTGTATGTTGAAACTTGCTTGCTATTAGCAAATAAATGAGCAAAAGATAAAACACAACTCCCTGTGGTTCTCAGCATGCATTTAAATATTTAGAAACTTTGACATATGAACTGGTAGCACTGATAATCCTTGGTGAAAGAGGATGAGGGGCGGGAAGGGATTTGAACATTTTATATGTATTTTATACATTAGGCCCCAGCTGGTTGACACAGGTTGAGACCCTGTGCAGGACCCTCCCAACTCTCCCACAAGTCAAAGTTTAGCTTAAGAGACCAAAGCCACAATGAGCAACCATTTTTCTCCCATTAGGATGGTATTTTATTTTATGTATATGCAGAAAATAATGAGTGTTGGTGAAAACACAGAGAAATCTGGGCCCATGTGTACAATTGGTGTGACTACAAAATGGTGCCATCGCTGTGGACAATAGTAAGTCATTTAAGAAAAAAACAGATGCTATGTGATTCCATTTCTAGGAGGCACCTAGAGGTAGCCAGATTCATAGACATTAGGATGACTGTGACCAGAAGCTAAGGAGAGATGGAGAGAGGGTGTTAGTGATGAATGAACATAGAGTTTCATCTTGAGATGAAGGAAATATTCTGGAATTGGATGGGGGTGAAGTTTGTACATAAATGTGCATGTGCCTGTATTTATTTATTTATTTGTTTGTTTGTTTGTTTGTTTATTCATTTATTTTGAGACTAAGTCTTGCTATTTCTGCCCGTGGAACCACAGGCTTTCCTTGCCCAGGGTACCACAGACTCAAGCAATCCCCAGCCTCAGCTTCCCAGGAAGTTGGAATTACAGGCGTGCGCCACCACACCCAGCTATTTTTTGGAACTAGGTCTTGCTACAGGACCCAGGTGGGACTCGAACGGCGATCCCTAGATCCCAGCCGCTTCATAGGCTGAAGCTTACAGGCATGAGTCACCGTGCCCGGCTGTGCCTGTATTTAATGCCATCCATGTATTTTGTATATACTTCACAATGGTTAAAACATCTTCATATTCTGTATATTTTACCACAATAAAAAGAATAGTATGAAAGATAATGTCTTCTAAACTAAACTTTATGCCTCACACACATACAAAAGTGTAGCTGAAGATTTGAGAGGCTTTGCTATCTGGAATAGAATTTCATGAAGGCTCCAGTGACCTTGCTGCAGGTGTCTATCTGCTGAGAGTAGGAACGCTCTCATCACCAGAGAAATTTCCCATGTGGGGACAGAGAAATGGACACATCACGGGCATGTCCATTTTCCTTTTCTCTGTCTATGACCTGAGTGGCAAGACACAGAATTAAAAGCTAAGACAAATGGAACCTTTTTCAAATCCCCTCTTGGTCCTCTGTATCAACACCCCCTCCCCAACTCCCACCCATCCCATCGCACTTCCTCTTTGAACCTTACCGAATTCTCCTTCATAACTGGCATAGCAGGTATTAATTCCATACATATCCCTTGGCATATTTGAATGACAGGTGTGTGCCTTCTCTTCCCGACTAGACTAGAGGTCCTTCATGAGGTAAAGACTGACCTTAGCCCACTTTGGACGCATACCACGTCTAATATGTAGTAAGAGGTATGTACATCCAGAAAACAGAAGTGTTTTCAGCACTAAAAAGAAATGAACTATCAAGTCATGATAATCCATGAAAGAATTTGAAATGCAGGTTATGAAGTACAAGAAGTCAATCTGAAAGGTTTACATATTGTATGAGTCCAACTATGTGACACTCTGAAAAAGGACAAACAACAGAGACAGTAAAAAGATCTGGTTGTACAGCCATGCATGGTGGCACATGCCTGTAATCCAAGTACTAGTAGGCAAGAGGCTTGGGATCACTTGAGTTCGTGGGTTCAAGACTTCCCCAGGCAACACAGCGAGATCTGGTTCTCGAGAAAGCAGCCAGGCATGGTAGCAGGTGTCTGTAATCTCAGCTACCTGGGAGGCTGAGGCTGGGGATCGCTGGAGTCCACAGGATCGGGACTACCCCGGGCAACAGAGCTAGACTTAGTCTCAAAAGAAAAAAAAAAGATCTGGTTGCCAGGAACCCAGGGTGTCTGCAGGAGGAAAGGAGGGATGAATAGATAGAGCACACGGGGTGTTTAGGGCAGTGAAATGATTCTATGTGATCCTGTAGTGATGGACACACAATATTATGCATCTGTCAAAGCCCATAGGAGATTGGTTACTAATGCATCAAAATTGACTCATCAATTGAATCAATATTCTAAAGCTGTGATGAAGAAATCTGAGAAGGGTGAATGAGAACTCTATACGATCTCCCAGTTTTTTGGGTTTTTTTTTTTTTTTTTTTGAGACTAGGTCTCGCTATTTTTGCCTGTGGAACCACAGGCTCTCGTTGCCCAGGGTACCACAGACTCAAGCAATCCCCAGCCTCAGCTTCCCAGGTAGCTGGGATGACAGGCGCGCGCCACCACGCCCAGCTTTTTTTTTGAAACTAGGTCTCGCTACGGGCCCCAGGCAGGACTTGAACTGCGATCCCTAGATCCCGGCCGCTTCATAGGCTGAAGCTTACAGGCACGAGCCACCATGCCCGGCCAATCTCCCCAGTTTTCCTGTAAATATAAAACTTCTCTAAAAAGAAAAATCTATTACATATATATGTGTCAGCACTCTTGGTTAATTGAGTGACTTTTGAACCATCCACATGGATACACCCAGTTATGAGGGAACTAGGAAGATTTACCCAAGCCTGGCAAAAATATACGCTATATGCATATATGTAGTAAAATAGTTGGAGCTCCCTGAAACCATAGAGAAAAATTTAGAATATGATTAAGCATTTATTTGGGAGATAAAATTTTCTCATGAAGTTGCTAGAATGGCCCCTAGGTATATTTGTGTTTCTTTATATTTTGCCCTAATTAGTGTGTCACGTTTTGTATTGAAAGCATAAGTAATTTTCGCAGAGACTCAAAGCATCCTTAACTGTATCTGACGTCCCCTTTCCAGGCCTTTCCAGTTCTGACTTCTAAAGGGAGGAAGAAGCCACATATATCACTTGACTTCTTTCAGAGAAATAAGGATGGGAGTTTAAAACAAATGTCTGACCGTGCCTGGATGGGAGGCCTTGGTGAGGTTGTGTCCTCCTGTACAGAGGGTACAGTGGGGTGCAGCCCAGCTATGCCCCACCAGAGGTAGCCAGGTCACCCTGGCTGCCTCCGTATGGCCTGGGGCTCTGCCACTTCTGCCCCCAGCCAGCAGGGAGCAAAGGTGGAGAAGACCCCTGGGTAAGGCCCCCCAAACTTGGAGAGCCCGAAGGGGGGACCAGGTCGGGGGTGCAGCCCAGCTATGCCCCACCAGAGGTAGCCAGGTCACCCTGGCTGCCTCCGTATGGCCTGGGGCTCTGTCACTTCTGCCCCCAACCAGCAGGGAGCAAAGGTGGAGAAGTCCCCTGGGTAAGGCCCCCCAAACCTGGAGAGCCCGAAGGGGGGACCAGATCGGGTTTTAGCACCATCGACCAGCAGATGGTTATCACATGGAGCAACCATCTGCAGCCTGGATCGGCTGAGGCATGTTGCCTCCAGCCCCCAGCTCAAGGGGGGCTTGGGATGGAACATACTTGGCCATCTGGGCCCTGCCCCCATGAAGGGAAGTACCAGTGCAGGGGCAGGTGGGGGGATGGGGTGGGGGGTGAGGGAATGCCCCTTCCATTTCATTCTCACTCCAGCTAATCTTCAGGAGGTGCAAGAACATATATAACACAAACCCCATCATAAAATGGGTGAGGGACTAGGTAAAAATCCAGCCCATAAGCCTGAGCTGGACACAGAATATGGACAAGCGAAAGAACCAATGCATGCAAGACAGGAGAAACAACTATGGAAACACGATGTCACAGAGTACATTTATGCACTCAGCAGGTCTGGAAGACTCAAGACCTCATTTTGGAGATGACTTCTAGGAGAGCAAGGTGCCCCTCTCCACACTACAGGAGAGGAAAGACAGGCCAAAGACTTGGGATATCGGACCCACAGCAAAGCTGCAAACTGAGGCAGAGGAGACAATCTACAATGACCAATCAAAAATGCCTGTATCCACAGAGAAACTTCTTCACTGGCGGGGGGTGAGACCCCCTAAATCTGATGCCAGAACCATAAGGTAAAGCAGCAAAACAACAGAGATGGAATTGGAGAAAACAGCCTCCAACGAGAAAGTATGAAAAGACCACAAATAAATATAGACTGGCCGCCCAACGTAAACTTAAGACTGAAAACCTACCAGCAAGGCTTTCCTGGTTCCAAGAACACAGTCCCTCACCCAGTGAAGAACACTACCACAGGAAAGAAAGAAACTAATGGACTTAACACAGACTAGTAAACAACAAAGAGCAGGGTGTGAGAGAATGGAGGGACACCTGAAGGAGGGGGAGGAGGTATCCCAAAAACCTTTTACTGAGGTTGTGATTTAAAGAATAAAAGTAGCCGGGCACGGTGGCTCGAGCCTGTAAGCTTCAGCCTATGAAGCGGCTGGGGCTAGGGATCATGGTTCGAGTCCAGCCTGGGGCCCATAGCGAGACCTAGTTCCAAAAAAATAGCTGGGCGTGGTGGCGCGTGCCTGTCATCCCAGCTACCTGGGAAGCTGAGGCTGGGGATGGCTTGAGCCTGTGGTACCCCGGGCAACAAGAGCCTGCGCTTCCAAGGGCAAAAATAGCGAGACAAAGAAAGAAAGAAAGAAAGAAAGAAAGAAAGAAAGAAAGAAAGAAAGAAAGAAAGAAAGAAAGAAAGAAAGAAAGAAAGAAAGAAAGAAAGAAAGAAAGAAAGAAAGAAAGAAAGAAAGAAAGAAAGAAAGAAAGAAAGAAAGAAAGAAAGAAAGAAAGAAAGAAAGAAAGAAAGAGAGAAAGAAAGAAAGAAAGAAA
>PVHY01024656.1:0-19355 GCA_004024945.1 Uropsilus gracilis
CTTGTGTCTTGTCAAGCGGCCACGTGTCACAACAGTGCAGAGGAGTCTAAATCTTCACTCTCTCTGGTATCTTATAATGAAAGAGATTCCAGTTGCACAGTCTCAGGTACAGTCTCTAGCTAGCTGGGCTGTGGGGAAGGTCGCTCTGAGGCTGGGGAAGCCGTGGCTCTTCCCAGCTCAGCCTGCAGACAGAGGGGGCAGAGGGGAGAGAGAGAGACAGGGACAGAGAGGCCAAGAAATTATTAAGCCAAAAAACAAACAAAAAAAGCTTCCCTTTTTCTTTCTCCTGTAAAGAGCACTTGCTGTGCGTTGCAGAGGGCAAAGGCCCAACTCCAGGAGTGTCAGCTGCTACCCGCAGACCTCCCAGGGTGAGGGCTGCTCCCCACGCTGCTCCCTGGGGTGCTCTGCTCACCTGTGTTGTTTGTGAGTCGTGAATCACCCCCCACCGTCTATTTGATCAAATCCCAACACACTTCCTCCCACTTCCAAATCACGCCTGCCATTCAAACCCTTGCGGGAGCCGCGGTTGACATGTGGGTCTGCATTAATGTGGATTCATGGGCGGGATCCACCGCTACCACTTGAAGTACAGTTTTCCATCGAAGGCGCTTTATTCCCATCGCTGCGTGGTAACTGCGTCCAGAATCGTATCTTCAGTGATTATTCATGGCCAAATAATAGAGCGTCACCAAACAGCAGCTTTTAAGTGGCTTTAGGTTTTTTTCTCTAAATTGAACGTGTTATTTTTGCATAGATTGGATAATCCCATTATCCTCAGCATCCTGAGATGATGGTCGGTCTCCCGGAGACTTTCACAAAGTGTTTTTTTTTGGGGGGGGGGAAGGGAGCAAGGTCTTCCTCGGGCCAGAAGCTGGTTTCAGATGTGAGTGAGCGCAGATCCTGGAGGGGGGACAGATGTGGCCGAGAACAGATGGGCAAGACGGGGGTGTGTCTGCAAGCGGAACACATGTGCTGCTGAAACCTAACGTGTCTCTTGAAAGCTGTGAGGGGGCAGTGAAGAGAGAGAGGGAGGGAGCGTGGGAGGGAGGGAGCAAAACTGAATGCTAGCGGCCCCCTGGGAGTGCAGCATGATGTAGCAACACACCCCTCCACGCGGGAGATTCGGGAGAAGCTGTCAGGACCAGTTGAACGCCAGCACCACATGTTAGAGCACGAGAGATAAGCAGGAGCTATTTACTGCGCTTATCCCATTCCCGTTTCCAGCGTGGTTGTTATCATCGTCTGCATTTGTGCAGATTGAGAAACCAGGGGGAGACTCCATTGAGTCACCCCCAGAAGGATGTTCTCTCCATGACTGTAGTTTTGTCCCACTGAGGACACCATGGCAGTGTAGTTGCCTAGAGTCTGGACTCTCCCTGGTGGAAATGGGCTTCTCACATCCTTGTGGTCAGCGCCATGTTCCCAGGATCGTCCTGGTGGCTGTACATTAGCACAGTGACCTTGTTCAGGGTTGCATAATATTTCTTTACCTGAAGCCCACTGTGTCATCTACTCATAAATCAGAGGGACTCTTTTTTTTTTTTTTTGGTGGTTTTTTTTTTTTTTTGAGATTAGGTCTTGCTATTTTTGTCTGTGGAACCGCAGGCTCTCGTTGCCCGGGGTACCACAGACTCAAGCCATCCCCAGCCTCAGCTTCCCAGGTAGCTGGGATGACAGGCGCGCACCACCACGCCCAGCTATTTTTTTGGAACTAGGTCTCGCTACGGGCCCCAGGTGGGACTCGAACCGCGATCCCTAGCCCCGGACGCTTCATAGGCTGAAGCTTACAAGCACGAGCCACCGTGCCCGGCTGGGACTCTTTTTGATGACTACAAATAGAGTTACTATCGATCTTTATGTGCAAGCTTTTTGGGTGAACCTAATATTTCATTTTCTAGGGTCCCGTGGGACGTGTGCTGAACTTGAGAACCTGACAGGGGTGCTCCCAACTGATTTGACCGCATTCAGACCAGCAGGTAGGAGAGTTCTGTGTGCTTCCTGCCAGCCCTGGGTGGTCATATTGTGTGTTCAAACTTCTAGTGAGTGTGCAGGGGTCTAGTCATGCTTTGAAAGGGTGTTTTCCTATTGGCAAAAATGTTGGAAATCTCCCATGCTCGATCACAATTTAAACAACGTTGGTGATAACGCTTCATGTCTTTTGAGCAGTTTTTAAAAAACCTGTGTTTACTCACTGCTGAGTTTCGGGAGTTCTGGACAGATTCTGGATAAAAGCAACTGATGTGTACTTTGAAAATGTTTTCTCCTGGTCTGTGGCTTTTGTCATTTTGAAAAAGGCCAAAGTATCATCTTTTTTTTTTTTTTTTTTTTTTTTGGTGACTTATCGGTAAATGTTTTGGCCTACGTTTGGGTTGTCCCCTAGAATTTCAAGGGGTGAGGTTTAGGGTCAAGGTCTTTGCAAACATTTTGCTCACATATGGCGTTCAGCAGTCACTGCATTTTTTTGAAAGAGCCCATCCTTCCCCCCTGACCTGCTAGATGTTGGTTGCCTATACTCCTGTGGGCTGATTTTGGGTCTCCATGGGTCCCAGGGACTGTGTGTCTCTCCCCTCTGTGATGACACTGTTGATGATGACAATTTCACAGGGATTATTAAAAGTAGATCATGTGATTTTCCCAACTTTATTCTTTCTTATCAGCATTGCCTGAGCTATTTTAGCATCTTCGCCTTCCACAGAAATGTTAATGTTAGCACCTCCATAGCTATAAAAATAAAAGCTCTTCCTGGAATTTTAACTGGAATTGCCTGAACTCTGCGAATCAATTGGGGAAGAATTAATAGCGTTACGATGTTGAGTCTTTAAACCGTTGAACACAGCATGTTTCTCCACTTAGATCTGTGATTTCTTTGACCAGTATTTTGTCATTGTTTTGTCCATGTAGCTTCGATATGTTTTGTTTCATTTTCAAAAGCTCTTTTAATAGCATTTTGGAGAAATTTTGTTTCCTAATTTTATAGCAAGAGCGCATTGAATCATGGTTGATTTGATGTGGTCATCTTGTCCTCTGACCTTGCCTGACACACTTAGTAGCTCTGAGAAATTATATATTTTGTAGATTTCCTGGAATTTTCTAAATAGACAATCATGTTGAAGTCAGGTGGAGGCAGTTTTATTTATTTTCTCATCTGTTGAACCTTTATTTTTTCCCTCACAACTACAAGTGCCAGTGCTGTGTTGATGAAGAGCCATGGGTCGGAAATTCTCTTTTTCTCAGTCATAGGAGGACAGTGGTCTTTCCACAATGAGTGTGATGGCAGCTGTAGATATTTTGTTGATGAGTTTTATTAGGGTGAGGAAGTGACAGTTCATTCTTAATCTGACTAGGATGTTTGTTTTTTTTCGATCATAAATGAATGTTGTGTTTTATAGACAGATTTTTGCTTTTTCTTTATCAATGGATAGGATTCTGTATTTCCTATTTTTTAACTTGTTTACAGTAAATAGTAAATTGCTTGGGTTGTTTTGAGAATGTCGATCTGGCCTTATCTCCCAGGACGAACCCTGTGAGGTTGTGACATCCTGTTCTCTGCACATCTATTGATTTGTTTATATTTTGTTGACAAATTTTCATGTCTATGTTCATCAGGGAAACTGGCATTTTATTTTTGTTGTTGGCACTATCTCAAAATAATCCTTGCCCTATGAAACAAAATGTAAAATCTCTCTTCTGGTTGTTTTTTTTTTTTTGGACTAGAAATGTGGAGAAATGGTGTTATAGCATTTTTAAATGTTTGGTAGAATTTCCCAGTGTCTGTTTCATCTTGGGTTTTGGCCCCTCATGCTTTTTGAGCAATTGACCCATTTTATCTTAGTTCTCATATTCGTGTAAGCAGAATTGACCATTGGTTAGGATCACCCAATGACTTATTTTTTGACCTCTGCAACATCTTTAGTGATATTTGTTCTCTATTCTCCGAGAGATTAGTAATTTGTCTTTTCTCTCTTTCTTTGTAACTCTTGCCAGTGTTTTATCAACTCTATTGGCCTTTGAAGAAACCAGTTTTCAGTTTCATTTAGATTCTCTCCAGTTTTTGCTTTCAATTTTCTTTGGTCCTGCTTTTTTTGCCTTTATATTGTCTTCTTTCTGCTGTCTTGCATTTCATTTTCTCTTTTGCTGCTAGTTTTGTCACGTCAAGCCTAGGCTGTGGACTCCACCATTCTTCCTCAACATCAGCAAATACCTTCTGCCTATGTGGGGTGGATCACAGCTACTCTGCTATGCTTTGTCTCCATCTTCCATCTCCTTTGTAACTTGTCATGTCCTGTTTTCCATAGACTTATGCCATTATCAGGGTCCTTGATGGAGCCTGAAGCCACAATTTTGCTGGTGGGTGTGATCTTTCTTAGCATTTATCACCCCCAGTGAGTTTGCGATGGGTTCCTGGCCCACCCAGTGGGTGTTCATGGAATGATTCCTATCATCTGGGCACTGATACCCACTGAACAATGCTGATGAGGGTGTGTGCCCTCCTGCATCTTAGTGGAATGCTATAACCAAGGATATACTTTGAAGCAGGCACGCATTTCACTAAAACCTGTTCTTTTCCATCATCCCTCTCAGTAGGCGTGTTGTTTCAGTGAGTGACCAAGACAGACTCCAGACTCCTGCAGAAGAGACCTGGGGCAGCAGGGAGCTGTGGATGCTTAGGAGCGGGGAGAAGCCCTCATGACAGAGAAGACAGTTGGTGCAAAGGCCCTGGGGCAGGTTGAGAAATGAACAAAGACCAGCAGAAAGCAAATTAGTGGGGAGACGTGGCAGTGGTGAGGGAGTCTGTCTCTGGAGAATTAGCCTCAGTGAAATCAGGTGCCGAAGGGGGAGAAGCCGCCAACCAACAAACCACAGGAAAAGCGGCATTTTTAAAATGTGGCTTCCGCCTTCCAGCTTCTTACCAGATCCGCATCACCTGTGTGTAGCGGTTGCCGAAGTCACAAAGCAATTTAACCAACAGGGTTTTATTTACAAGGAAAATTAACCAGGAAAACAAAAAGTCCTTAATGCCACGAGTGGCCAGTTTATCTCACCCCAAGTACCGTTTAGTCCAGAGGTCTCAAACACAAGCCCAAGATGGCGCCCTATGCTCCTTCAAACCTGCAGGTACCTTGCAAAGTTGAGACTTTCTCCAGCGCCTTCTCTTGGCTTCTTCTCTCTCCAACATTCCAAGCTGTTCCGCTTCTCCAAGGCTCTTCAAACTTTTCCAACAGACACTGATGCACAAGTCAGCTTTCCAAATCCCTGGCTTGAGCCCAGGTACCAGCATTCTAACCAACTTCCGCACCACCTTGCTATGGCTCCATGCACTTCCTTTACCAGGCCCGTCTTTGGTGGCATCTGGTCACACTCACCAGGCCTGCCCTCAGCAGCCCCTGGTCACCCCCAGCCTGCCATCCTGGCCTCCAACTCCACACCGGCTACTTCTCTACCGGCCACTCTCCCACCATGGCTCCTCGCCACCACCAGCTCACTCTTCCAGGGGGCTTCCCCAGCCAGGCTACATGGGTCACCTCTATCGGCTGCCATACGCGTCTCTCCTCCCTCCTATGTCTTGGCTTCTCTTTTTATCCCCCATTTCGCTCTTCTCGCAGGTCTCTCTCTCAGACCCACCCACCAGGGCATTTTGGCGCCCGTACGATTTCCAGCTGGTCACTACCCTGTCTCACCAGCACTAGCAACCAGTTCCCACCACGCTGACCCCAGGGGTCACCGTCAGCCTAGGCAGGCATGGAGCGTTGTTGAGTTCCATCCCTAGTGCATCTGGCTCAGGTGGGAGAGGCCGGCACAGGGCCCTCTGAGTTTCAGCCCAGCACACCAGGCGGGCCAGCAGCAGTGTGGCCTTGGACCATCGCTTGCGCGTGCCAGAGTCTCACTTCCACTCTGCACTGGGTGAGGCCAGGGGGTCATCACAAGGCCAAGACACCTGGGGTACAGCTCCCGTGGTCTTGGGGGAAGGGAGGTGCCCAGACAGCTGCCAGGGAGGAGACGGGCAAGAACATCTCTTTGGAGAAGGAAAAACAAGCAAACAAACAGGCGAGTCCAGACTGTAATTAGTTGGCAGCAACGTAATTAGTGACAGCCCCCCCTCCCTGCCCCCCAGCAGAACCAGAGGCGGCACCGCCAGCCTCCTTGGCGAGGCACTGACCCCGCTAAGCGCTGATTAGCCCTCGTCCTCCAGGCCTCACTGCCACCGGGCTGCCAGGACCGCGGGGAGGCCGGCGCTGTTACCCACAATTTGCAGGGAGAACCGAGCCCAGTTGCTCGGGAGATTAATTAACTTGTCAAGCAATTAGGCAGACAGGCTGCGATCGAGGTTTCCATTTCATAATTGATTTATCACTCTGTAGCTTCTTCAGTCCCAGGGCTCAGGCCCGAGGGGCGGGCGGCCAGGCCAGGGCAGGGCGAGCTCCCGTGGGTCCCGGACGCCCTGCCCGGGGGCCGACTGCTGACCCGGCGGCCTCCATCCTCCGCAGCTCTGGCCAGTGGCACCTGCCCGCCTGGAACTGGCTCGGCCGGGGTGGTTTGGAGAGGCGGGGAGCCCGTGGGGAGCGTCCCCGCCGTGCAGCTCCCGTGCCAGGCCTGGCCTCCCCGGTGAGGGACGCCACGGCGGATGTGTCACCCGTCTTTAACTGCCAGAGACTGCCCCAGCCGGCTCGCTGCATCTTCAGCGAGACAGCCCAGCCCTGGCTGGACTTCACACCCGGCGGCCGCGGCTCACCCTTGGGGCGCAGGGGAGGCTGGTCCCACAGCCCCGCACAGGCAGCTTGGGGAGCAGGCTGGGCAAGGGGTCCCCGCCCCGCCCCTGCGGGTCTGGGTGTGGCTGAGGGGCCCCAGGTGACTCCGCGGTGAACTCTCCAGGTGACTACGCGCCCGGGGCTTGTGCGTGGAGCAGCGTCCATGGCAGACGTGCCCGGGTGTGTGAGACGGTCCGGGCTGCAGCTCGGCTGGGCTGTGAGGGCCGGGCCTGGCCTGTCCAGGCCGGGCGTGACCAAGCGGGAACCCCCGCGGGTGGCGCTGAGAAGTGACCCCGGACTGTCCGAGGCTGTCCTGGCCATCCTCAGAGGCACACGCGGCCTTCTCGCGGTCATCGCCCACACTCACAGGGGCCTGGGCTGCAGGCGTCCAGCTCTGCTGAGGTGCTGACCCGGAGCCTCTTACTGGGCGCTGTGAGATGCGCTGCTGACCGTTTCCGCGGACGGTGGTGGCCGGCCGTCCTCGCACCAGCGTCCTGGCGGGCCAAGCCGGCTCGGGCCGTGGGGCCTGACGAAGCCGTGTCTCCCACCAGAGCCCCCAGGATGGCCGCTGCGAACCCCAGGAGCACACGGAGGCGCCGGCCTAGGAAACTGGGCGGCGGCATCCAAGCGGCTTCCCTCAGCCCTGACTGGCTGCGGTGGCACCACCGAGTGAGGACAGACAGGAGGACAACGCAGCTGTGAGACAGAAGCCCCCGTGTCCATGCTCACGTACCCTGGCAGCACCTCCTCAGGGACCCCCGGCAACGAGGTAACACGCTTGGGCTCTGGCAGTTGCTGGGGACGGGCGGCCACAGCGACAAGGACACGTGGTGACAGAAGCATGGAGACCCAGACCCCAGCTGCCTCTGGCATGGTGGCACCTGGGGAGGTTGTCACCGCCGGTGTCCTGGGGGGGGGTTCCTAGCTTGGGGGGGCAGGAAGGTGCCAGAGACCCACCTCCAGGCGAGGCGCAGGCGTCGAGGACTCTGTACGTCCAGGGGACAATTATGAATCCCTGGGTAGGGAGGAGATGGGGAGAGGACGGGTGGGGCACGGGGAGGACGAGGCCGGCAGAGGCCGTGGGGCCCGGCTGCTGACCCCACGCGCCCCTGCCTGGACGGAGCATCTGTCTCTGCCCGGACTACCTCGGTGGTTGTTCCTTCCCACAAACGGCCCTTCCTCACCCCCTGCCAGGCCCTGGGGCTGCCCAGACTGACTGACGGGGCACTCGGTGGCCTCATGCCACTGACCCGGGTCCTCCGGCTGCGTCTCTGCATGTCGTTCCTCCCCCCACCCCGTGCCGTCTCTGTGTTACGGAGGCATCACGGAGGTATCACGGAGGTGTCATTGAGGTGTTGTTGAGGTGTCATCAGGTGTCATCAAAGCGTTACAGAGGTGCCATCGAGGCATTACTGAGGCATCACTGAGGCGTTGAGGCATTACCAAGGCATCATGGGGGCGTCATGGGGGCATTACTGAGGTGTCATGGAGGTGTTATGGAGGCGTTACTGAGGCATTGTTAAGGTGTTACCAAGGCTTTATGGAGGCGCTGCTGAGGCATGATCGAGGCATTATTGAGGTGTCATTGAGGTGATATTGAGGCATCATCGAGGTTATGGAGGTGTTATTGAGGCATCATCGAGGTGTTATGGAGGTGTTATTGAGGTATTATTGAGGCGTTATTGAGGCATTACTGAGACATCGTGAGGCATTATTGAGGCATTACCAAGGCATCATGGAGGGGTTATGGAGGTGTCACTGAGGCGTTATGGAGGTGTCACTGAGGCGTCATGGAGGCGTTACTGAGGCATCACTGAGGCATCATGGAGGCGTTACTGAGGCGTCATGGAGGTGTTACTGAGGCATCATGGAGGTGTTACTGAGGCGTCACTGAGGCGTCATGGGGGCATTACTGAGGCATCATGGAGGTGTTACTGAGGCGTCATGGAGGCGTTACTGAGGCGTCACTGAGGCGTCATGGAGGCGTTACTGAGGCATCATGGAGGTGTTACTGAGGCGTCATGGAGGCGTCATGGAGGCATCATGGAGGCGTCACTGAGGCGTCATGGAGGCGTTACTGAGGCGTCATGGAGATGTTACTGAGGCATCATGGAGGCGTTACTGAGGCATCACTGAGGCGTCATGGAGGCGTCACTGAGGCGTCATGGAGGCGTTACTGAGGCATCACTGAGGCGTCATGGAGGTGTTACTGAAGTGTTATGGAGGCATCATCGAGGCGTTATGGAGGTGTATTTGAGGTGTTATCGAGGCGTTATCAAGGCATTACTGAGACATCATGAGGCGTCATGGAGGCGTTACTGAGACATCGTGAGGCATTATTGAGGCATTACCAAGGCATCATGGAGGTGTCATGGAGGCGTTACTGAGGCATCACTGAGGCGTCATGGAGGTGTTACTGAAGTGTTACTGAGGCATCATCGAGGTGATAGGGAAGCATCATCAAGGCGTTATTGAGGCGTCATCGAGGCGATAGGGAGGCGTCAGGCGTTACCGAAGTGTCTCCAAGGCATTATCAAGGTGTCATCTAGGCGTTGCTGTTACTGAGGCATCGCTGAGGCATCACTGAGGCGTCACCGAGGTGTTACCAAGGCGTCCTCCCATCTGCCCGTCAGTCAGACTCCAGGTCTCCCCGCCTGAGCCTCGGGCCTCTGGCTGTCACCTCAGTGTCATGCAGCAGGGTTCTCGCAGAACCTGTCTGTGGCATGGGCTGTGGAGAGGAGGACGGGAGGGCCCGGCCGGAACCTGTCGGACAAGCAGTGTGACGGTGAACATGCTGAGGGTGACAGCTGGAAAATGGCCGTTCATCGTCCCTGCCCGGGCTGAGTCAGGGTGGTGGCTGTCAAGAGCCACTCATGGGACACTGCCTGGTGGAGTCCAGCCCCTCCCTGGAGGACAGGAACCCCATCGACCCGCCCACAAGTACCCTGGGGGTGCCAGGTGGACGCCACCCCTCGGGCCTGGTGTCTCCTGGCCAAGGCTCCCGGTACTAAGCCTTTGATGGAAACAAATGCCCAGAACTGGGGTCGGTAAGCAGGCAAACAGTCTGCCCTGGTCATCGCTGCTCCTGCCCTGGTCATCGCTGCCAGCCGCCTGCTCTGTGCCTCCTCAGCCTCGGCCAGCGGCGTCAGTGGGTGGTCAGCCCTCCGTCTGTCCGCAGAGAAGCAGAACAGCTTACAAGCCAGAAGAGCAAGAAGAGGACTCGAGTCGTCCCGGGGACGATCAGACTCACTAAAAACCAACGGGCGCTTGGCCAGCCACGGGCTACGGACTCCCTCGACGTCCTGCTGGGCACAGGTGCTGGCGAGGGACAGAAGCGCATCTCGGGGACACTGGGCCAGCTTCCGAGAAGTACAGCTCCCTTGTCCTTGCTGTCATTTCACTGCTCCCTGTCCTCCTCTGCTGAGTGTCCAGTGCGGAGCCAGCTGGGGAAGTGGCCAGCAGGGTCATCCTCGCTCAGCCAGTGTGATGGTCAGCCTGCAGGGGTGCCTGGGAAGGAAGCACCAGCTGGAACAGACACGTGTGGGAGACAGGGTGTGTGTCTCACAGGGGTCCTGGATGCCCCCCAGGACCCCAGAGGGAGCTGGATGGAGTCTGCGGGAGCCAGTTCTCGTGTTCTGGTCTGTGCACCCAAACCAGTGTATTTGGTTGAGGATCAGATTCCTAGTGGCGCTGACTCAGCCCAGGCTAATGCCGGACCCTGCCCTGGGCTGGTGGCCATTGCTCACTGCCCACACCCTTGGCCCTTTGCCGTGCCACAGCTGCTTCCAGTGTGCCAGCTTGTCCGCTTGATCCAGCTGAGCTAGAGCGCGACCTTCAGGAAAACGAAATTCAGAACAAAAGTTCCTTCCAAGAACTAATTTTCTTTTTTTTGAGACTAGGCCTTGCTATTTTTGCCCATGGGACCTCAGGCTTATGTTGCCCGGGGTACCACAGACTCAAGCAATCCCCAGCCTCAGCCTCCCAGGTAGCTGGGATTACAGGCACACACCACCAGGCCTAGCTATGTTTTTGGAACTAGGTCTTGCTATGGGCCCCAGGCAGGACTTGAACCACGATCCCTAGCTCCGGCCGCTTCCTAGGCTGAAGCTTACAGGCACTAGCCACCGTGCCCGGCCCCAAGAACTAATTTTCTAAGTGAAAAAGGATCCTTGTTTATAGCGACCCCCTTCCCGCCATCCTTCCACTGCTTTTCCCTGAGTCGGCTCAGTCGTGGGGTTGTGACAGCGGGATCAGGTGACAGGATGAGGCTCAGAGATGGGAACTGAGGCCAGGTTTTTTAACAAAAAAACATGTATTTATTTTAATTTTTTTTAAATCACAACCTCGGTAAATGGTTCTTGGGATACCTCCCCCACTCCTCCCTCAGGCGCCCCCTCCATTCCCTCACACCCCGCTCTTTGTTGCTTACTAGTTGTGCTGAGTCCATCAGTCTCTTTCCCATGGCAGTGTCCTTTCACTGGGTGAGGGACAGTGTTGTTGGGACCAGGTGAGCCTTGCTGGTAGGTGTTCAGTCTTAAGATTGTGTTGGGTGGCCAGTCTATACCTACGTGTGGTCTGTCCATGCTCTCTCGTTGGAGGCTGACTTCTCCAACCCCTTCTCTGTTGTTTCGCTACTTTACCTCATGATTCTGGTGTCAGACTTAGGGGTTCTTACCCCCTCCAGTGTCGGTGAAGAAGTTTCTCTGTGGATACAGGCATCCGTTGAGTGGCCATTGTAGATCATCTCCTCTGTCTCACCTGCAGCCGATGCCCCCAGTTCTTGGCCCTCCTCTCCTCTCCGTAGTGTGGGGAGGGGTGCCTTGGTCTCCTAAAAGGCATCTCCGAAATGAAGTCTTGGGTCTTCTAGACCCGGGGAGTGCATAGGTGCACCTTATGACATCGTGTTTCCATAGTTGTTTCTCCTGTCTCGCATGCACTGGTTCTCTCGATTGTCCATCTGCTGTGTCCAGCTCAGACTTGTGGGCTGGATTTTTACCTGGTCCCTCACCCGTTCTATGATGAAGTTTGTATTATGTGTGTTCTTCCTCCTCCTGAAGATTAGCTGGAGTGAGAGTGAAATGGAAGGGTCGTTCCGCACGCCCTCCACCCGTCCTGTACTTCTCTGCATGGGGGCAGGGCCTGGATGGCTGGGCACGCACCCTCCCAAGCCCCCTTTGGGTGGGGGCTGGGGGAAACATGCCCCAGTGAGGCCAGGGTTTTCCTCTGCACAATGAAGGCTGGACATGGCCATACAACAGGTCCTGCTGGAAGGGACAGGGGCTGTGGTCACGTACAACCAGACCCTCCCCTGCACACACAGCGGGAAACAGTGAAATGTAAGCAGGTCTCTCCTGCGTGTGCACCAGCTCAGAGTGACACGGAAGGTTCAGTTTCTCCCTGAAGCTGAAGCTCTCAAGGTCCTGGCTCAAGTATTTGTTACACTTAGGAGACGGGTCTGGAGAAAGCAGAGAATAAGAGCTTGACTCGCATCTTTGTTTTTGCTTCTGTGTCTTGCTTTGCTAATACAAACCCTTTCTTTCCTGATGGTGGGCTGTTACGGGGGAGACTGTTCCAGATGGTTAATAAGGGCTCTTTGAAGTAGACTTAAGGTTCTGGTCTATATGTCTAGGAGTTGACCATGCTACAGGGTATCAGCATTCTTTTTAGTACTTTTTATGGTGTCCATTTCTATTGTTGTCTCATTGCCAGGCATGCTGTATGGATGGAAGGTGGTCAGCATGATAGTCAGACACAAGTACCTTGTGAGATGGTGATTGCGCTGAGGCTAAGGAGCATTAATCAGTTTCATGTAATTCTACGTGTGTGAGGAGACTGGTTTGGATTTTCTCCTTCATTCTTTCTGTGTTGCTTTGACTTAGTGTTTTGTAGAAGTGGATGGAAAGAGCAAGCTGACTGGTAGATGGGCAGCTGGCGGGAGAGCCAGTGGAGGGCTCATGAATGAAGCCTTGGTTTGGGAATTGAGATGCTTGATGGAGAAGATTTGGAGAAGAATATGTTTGGGTTGAAAATCCTGGTGTTCTGCTATGTTCGTATTAACCTTGGGTACCAACTCAGTATCTATGCAGGTGTTGGGTATGCTGTTGGGTGTTATCAGTCTTGGTGCTTCATTGGAGAGTGTGAACCTGGAGATATAAACTCAAGAATCACTAACATTAGAGCCACAGGGTGAAGGTCACATGAAAGCGTCATGACAGGGCGTGTACCTTGGAGCAACCGGTGGCTTTGACCAAGCTCCAGGCACCACCATATTGAATGCACCAGGGCATGGGGCATGCAGAAGAAGCCAGTGAGGAAAGAAAAAAAACTGGAAGAGAGTGAGAGTCCCTCTGGCAAATGCTGTTGAATGGTCCAGAAAAGCACTTGCAAAAACGAGACCTTTAAGTTTTATAACACGGGGTGCTTGGTTTCAGGGAGGTGCATGAGAGACGGGAAAGGGAACCATTACTGTGCTCTGCTCTGGGGTCCATAGTGGCCATTGTCTGAATAGGCAGGAGCGACATGGGTCTAGTCGCATTTTAGGAACATAGGGGCTTGTTCAGGAGGTGCCCCAGTGAAGGTACAGAAGTGGATGCTGTTGAAGACAATATCTAATTGCATCAGTAGATTCCCACTGAAGAAATGTCCACCTGAGAGCTACAACACAACTGGACATTTGGGGAGACCAACTGGCTGTGCAGATTACGCGCTTTTGGGACTTGGAGCTGACCGGGGCAGCAGAGGGCATCAAGGGCAATCATTCATTTGCTGGTTCAACCCTGCAAGTACAGGGCTTGGCTATCTTCCATGCAGCAAGGATGATTGAAGCAGGACCCATGGCCTGAGCACACAGACTCTCCGCCTTTTTGAAACCAGAAAAATGAGACCCAGAGGGTCAGTGTCTTGCGTGAAGTTATGCCTTTTGTCCCCTGGAGCTGGAGTGAAAATCCATGGTGCTCTCTTGCCAAAAGGTTATTTTTTAAAGGCTTTTTAGTGCAGTTTTAGTCCACAAGAAAATGAGAGGGAGGTAGAGTCACCATATGTCCTTAGCTGCCCTTCTAACATAGACAGCCCCTCCCCCACCTATTGCAGCAGTGTCCCAGATCAGGGTGGTACCTCTCTTACACCCATATTGAAAAGGCATCGTCCCCAGCTGTGGTTGGCCCTGTGAATCATCCTGGGGGGCTGTACAGCTTGAGCTGGAAAGATTTGTCATGAGGTGTAGCCATTATTATACCGTAGTACAGAGTATTTCACTGCCCTGGTGAAATCCTTTGCATTCCCTGTTCATCCTTAACCCAACCTTCCCTCCTGGCAATCTCTGATGTGTACAATGACTCCATGCCTTCGCCTGTTCGACAGTGTCAGACAGTTGGGCTCATGTAGTGTGTCACCTTCTCAGGTTGGCCTCTGCCACTTCGCCATATTTATCCGGGTTCCTCCTTGCCTCCCGATGGTCGCTGTTCTTTTCCGTTACTCTCTGACCGCTGAACACAGACTCTCCTTTCCTCACTTATCACGTGGGTGTGCAACACGGTGATTGAACAAGTCTGGTGTTGCCAAAAGTTGTAAGCTCCACACGGACACGCATTTCTATGGGGGAGATATTGTGCACGCATGTATTATTTTAGTGAAGATTGCTTGAGAAATAATGTGCAATGTCTCCAGAGGACCTGGCTGTCATACAAGCAAGATTGATGCTGTGTTACATGGATGTAGGAGGCCGGGCCAAATGGCGGAGTTTCAACAGGGTTCATCGGGGCCTGCCTTAAAGCCAAAAGAAAAACTTAAGGCTTTTATTATTATAATTATTTGTAAAGTGGGTAGAATGTAGTCATGGAGAAGGTAAAAGAGCTAGATAAAATCAGCAGGTAGAAATGTGAAAAGTTTGTTCTTTGAAATTATCAAGTAATTGGCAAATTTTCATTAGACTGAGCAGGAGAAAAAGAGAGAGAAGGCTTAAACTACCAAATAAAAATGCATGTGTGAACATCACCACTGATTTCACAGGAGTGAAGGGATCATAAGAAAATACTGTAGAAACAACATATGTCAGCACATTGGAGAACCCAGTTGGAATAAAGAGGATTCTAAGAACAAAGAGCTATCACATTGACCCAGGAAGGAATAGAAAACCTGAATGGGTGTAGAGCAAATGAAGAAATTAAGAGAATAGCTAGAAAAATCTTCACAAAATAAGTTCAGGTTGACACGTCTTTATTGGGGTCTCCTACCACACTTTAGAAAGAAAAATTCATGTGAATCCCTTGCTACTCCAAAAGCTAGAGGAAAAAGAAACATGTTAGAACTCACTCTATGAGACTGGTGTTATTCTCACATCAACGCCAGACAGAACCTCACAGCACAGCACAGCACAAGTGTATGATCGCAAGGATCATCTACACTGCTAGCAAGCAGCATCTGACACCCTCTAAGGGCGCTGCTTCATGATCAAGGGGAATTTATGCCGGGAATGCAAAGTTGGCTCAACGACAGGACAGTGACTCTCTGTCTAACTGTAGCCCTAGAATAAAGGACAAAACCCTGCACTTGATCATGTCAATAGCAAGAGCGTTTGGCAAAATACAGGATCTTTTCATGATGAAAACATTGAATGAATGAAAAATAGAAGGGAGCTTCCTGGACCTGAGAAAGTGTATCTGTGCAAAACCCACAGACCATATCATACTTAATGGTACAAGGCTGGGAATATAACACGAAAAGCAGGGGAGAAAAAGATATCTGGTCTTCATCCGCCTATTCAACAGCATACTGAACATTTCAGCCTATGCAATTAGAATATTAAAGAAATAAGATGCATGAGACTTGAAAGGAAGAAGTGAAATGATCTCTAGTTGCACACTGCATAATATTGTGGATAAAAATGCTAAGGAACACACATGGATAGACTATTTGAGCTAATAAATGAGTTCAGCAAGGTTGCAGGATAGAGTAACAGTATAGAGAAACAAATTATGTTTCTATACACTATTAATGAACCATACTAAAATGAAATGATGAAAACAATTCCATTTAAAATACCATCAAAATAATAAAATTTTTTGGAATAAATGCAATAAAATATGTAAAAGATTTATACACTAAGAAATGCAAAACACCCTTGAAAGAAATTAAGTAAGACCTAAGTGGAGAGATGGTCTATGTTCATGGTTCAGGGGACTTAGTATGATGACAAGGGCTATGCTTCCCAAATTGGCCCACCTATGAAATGAAATCCCTATCAAGGTTGCAGCTGACACATCCAAACCTGATAATACATCCATTTGGAAACGCAAGCTTCCCGGAATAGCAACAGCAACCCTGAAGAAGAAAATCGGAGATTCATCCTTCCCCACATTGAACCTTACAACAAAGCTCCAGTAACTAGCATGTAGCCCTGGCTTAAAGACACCCACGGATAGGCCAACGGAATGGACCTAGGTACCCACAAACAAACCGATCCATTTATGTTCAATTAATGGTTGACATGACTCCCAGGAGAATTCTGTAGGGGAGAGAATAGTCTCTTACAAATAGCAACATGCAAAACAGTAAATTTAGAACCATATCTGAGTCTTCCTACAAAACCAACCAACAAACAAAAAAATAGGTCAATGGGGTTTTATCAAAATTTAAACCATTTAGGCCTGAGGGACAATATTAAGAAAGCAAAAAACTTCACAGAATGGGAGAATATTTGGAAATTTTATATCAGGGTCTGGATGCACATTTCAACACACATCAACAATCAAGCAACAAGTCACCCAGTTCAATAGGGACAAGTAGTTTGAATAACCATTTTCACAGAGAAATGTAAGATGGCTCAAGGGTTGAATACACAGTGCTACCATCCAACCCAGCGAGTCCAGGTCTAGGTGCATACCTAAGAAAAATGAAAATACCTGACCACATGAAAATGTGCCAACCAGTGTTCCATAACAGCATTGCTGAAGAGAGTGAAGAGGTAGAAGCTGCCAAATAAATGTCCATCGATGATGAGTGGACGGATGTGAAGGAGTCATTCAGTGGGATATTATTCAATTATTCCGTCATACAAAGGACTAGATTTATAATAAGTGAATTATATCTTAATAAAGAGGAGGCTATACTACTTGAGGTGGGAGGGTGGTACGATATGCCCATATCGGCAATGTAAGCCAACACACTCCAATTAAAATAAATAAACGAATGAATAAAAGAGAAACTCTGAATGAAACTACATTGATTTGAGGCCAAAAGAATTGGTGATGTTCTGAGCTCACCAGTTCCCTTCACATAGTTAAAAATAGTGGATTTTTCCTGACAGACTTTTACAGTGAATATGGTAATATGTAATTCCCTCCCCCTCCTCGAACTTTCAGCTACCTGAATGGATGGAGTTGATAATAATTAGGACCAGAACAACTGGGGTTTGGGATGAAAGACAACATTAAAGCAGATGGCAGATAGAGGTAGAGAGGTGCCTGCAGATTAGTCTTGGGAAACATAACAAAACAGCATCCTAGGCTGATGGGAAGGAAGTTGAAATGCAGGTTAAAAAAAAAGAAGTGGCTAATGGTATTGAATCCACGTGTTCTCTTATGCTCTGGCATGAAATGATTACAGGCTATTTCATCCTGAGTCTAAATTGGGAAGGGTGTTGGAAAGTCCCAGTGAGAACTGATGGGGAATTTTCTTTTATCCCAGCCAAATTAAATAAACCAGTGATCTCCAGAGAAGTTGAGATACATGTATCAGGAGGAGGAAGCTTTATTTATTTATTTTCAATTAGAATTCCGGATATTTTCGGGCTAGGGGCACTCTCAAAAGGTTCCCCTGAAACTATCAATTGGTGGAATAAGTGATTCCATCTGGGAAATGGTATCCCAAGGTAATAACGCCGGCCTGAGCCTCTCTCTCCCTGGGGACGGGGAGAACGTTAACATGGTTTCTTCTTAATGTCAGCAGCATCGCCGTTTATATTGGGTGGGAGGAGCCTGGAAACGAACCAAATTTCCCCCAAAAGGGAGCCAGCTAAGCAAACAGTCTTGCAAATAATGGCTCCTTTAAACACACTAAAACGGTAATGCGCAGCCATTTCAAGATATGAAAAGCTTTAAATCATGAAACAAATGAACAAACTACAAAATTACATGTCGGACTGATTGCGGCATTGTAGACACTTCAAAACCCTACATGTATGTGTACCCTGGAAAAATCAGAGACGAGGGTGCAGAAGAACAAACTTACTTGCCAGGCTCGCTGTCAGTCATTTCCACATCACCCCAAGATGGCTCTGAGTCAGCTGTGATGTCAGCCCTATTTATAGAGGAAATGCGGATACGGAGCAATTCAGCTAATTCGGCCAGGGGTGCCCAGCGGAGAAAAGCAGCGTGGAGATTCCAGCCCATGTCTTTCGGCTCCCAAGGTCATGGAGCCACAGCCCAGTGAAATGGATTTGACCAGCGTTTCTATTTCTTTCCCTTGGGCGATCAAGTCCCTGCAGCCTGAACGGAGCAAGATGCCAAGAATAGACGCTTCTTTCTTTCCTTCCCACTCACTCTTGTGTCGAATCTCCCTCTCCCATCTGTGAACGATGACAGTTCCCTTAGGTATCTATCACTTGTCACCGTTCAAAGATCCGCTGTACTCCATTCCCGTCTAGTGTCAACCCCCAGCCTCCTGCCCTCATTAAATGTGCATGATCTCCCTGCTGGTCGCCAGGGGATGTGAGCCAGCCAGGGAGGTCGTGAGTGGCTAACAGGGTACTTTTCCTGGTCTTCGGTCTTCTGGCTCCAGCTCTTGGGATGTCAGCGGAGGAAGAGGGAGCGTGAGAGACGAAGAGAAATGATCTCATGGGACCGCCGGCATCATTGGTCCTGTGTGGCTCTGGGGCTTCCCAGGCCAGTCCTGCGTGTTTCTGGATACCCACCTGTTGGGTGTCTGTGCGAGTTCGCCAGAGGGTCCTGGAGACACCCCGCTGTACCATCCCCCAGTTGGGAGCTGCCCCGACATCACCCATCTTTAGACTGGGATCCCACAGCTTCCTCCTTGGGGGGTCTGCCTCACAGCCCTGTGGTGCTGACTGTCTTGGCTTGGGGGGGGGGGCACTAGCTAGCCCAGATTGCTCTCCCACACGGTTCCCTTGGAACCTCGTTCTCTGCAAACTCGGACCTCTTTGCCATCATAAATAGAGGGGGCCCCACCCCTCCTCCTGCCTGTCTTGAGTCCCTCAGTGCCTTTCTGAGACGGGCCAAGACATGAATCAGCCGCCCAGCCCATGAACAGATCCCCTGAACAGTGAGACGAGCGCCTTTCTTTCCTGCAGCCCCAGCCTCCTCATCTCTGCAAATTGCGTTCCTGGAGACCCACTTGCTGTTCTTGGCCAGGGTGGACGGCGCATCCACTGTCCCCGGGGCGGGAAGCTAAGGCGCACACTTGTTCTCCCAGGTCAGGAAGTTACAGCTGACGATGCGCTGTGCTTGCCCAGTGACTTGCCGTCGCCAAGACTTGGGCGGGGGTGGTTGAGTTGCATTGGCATAGCGGAAGGAATTGCTCCTCTCCCTCCCCGACACACACACATGCACACGCACATGCACACACATGCACACACACATATGCATACACTGGTCC
>PVHY01024657.1:0-19346 GCA_004024945.1 Uropsilus gracilis
ACAGATTTTTTTTTTTTTTTTTTGGTTTTTTTTTTGAGACTAGATCTTGCTATTTTTGCCAGTGGAACCGCAGGCTCTCGTTGCCCGGGGTACCACGAACTCAAGCAATCCCCAGCCTCAGCTTCCCAGGTAGCTGGGATTACAGGCGCGCACCACCACACCCAGCTATGTTTTTTGGAACTAGGTCTCGCTACAGGCCCCAGGCAGGACTCGAACCGCGATCCCTAGGCCTGGCCGCTTCATAGGCTGAAGCTTACAGGCACAAGCCACCATGCCCGGCCCACCAACAGATGTATTTTTAAGGTCATATGGAAGAGAAAATCCATAAAAGTAATCTAAAGGTTTATTTTAAATAAAATCTTTGAAGGTGGTAATAATTATGATAACTGTCTACATTGTAACATTATAATTGAAATATATGATTTAGATGCAGGAATGACTGAATTCATTAGTGGCCAGCCTATATTTTAACTGGTTAGTGTGACCAATTCAAATATATACCCATATTGTTTATAAATTTAATTTATTGTGAATTGGTCAATGTGAATTAGTGATCATGTCAAACTGCTTCATAAATATCTATTTATAATTTACAATTCTAATAAATACCTTAGTAATTAGTACTGTTTGTGTTATGCCTAACACAACTTTGGGTGGGTTAAAGTTTAAATTATAAAACAAAACTGAAACTTAAAAAAACTAAGGCACATAATATAAACAAGTGTTGGTCTTGGAGAATATTTATTTTCCATTTAACAAAAAAGAACACTAAATATATATAAAGGTTGTAACTCAAAAGAAGGTACTGGTAATTTTATTGAAAGTACAGGACTAATAAATATATTAGTCTAGGCCAGGCATGGTGGCGCATGCCTGTAGGTGGCAGCCTAGGAAGCCATGGCCAGGGCCCAGGATCACGGTTCGAGTTCCGCGGGGGGCACGTAACAAGACCTGGTCCCAAAAAAAATAGCTGGACGTGGTGGTGCACGCCTGTAATCCCAGCTACCTGGGAAGCTGAGACTGGGGATTGCTTGAGTCTGTGGTACCCTGGGCAACTTGAGCCTGTGGTTCCACGGGCAAAATTAGCGAGACCTAGTCTCAAAAAAAAAAATATATATATATATATATATATATAAATAAATATATGTCTACTTTTACTAGGAATATATAAATTATTAAAGTAACCCTTTTTGTCCATTAAATTTTCAAGGCTTAGAACATAGATTATTCCCAAAACATGCATATTGAGATAGTAATTCTGAATGCTACAAAAGTATAAATTGATGAAACCATGTAATACAATTTGACAGTATGTTAAATCTTACAATGTGTACATTTAGTAGTAGTTTTAATTTGAGTCCTTAGTTATATGCACACATGAGGATAAATGTGAAAGCATATTTGTAGAATAGTGAAAAATTGTAAATAATTGAAGTTTTCATCTGTTTAGGGCTAGTTATCTTAAGATTCATTCGTGGACTCAGTCTATTAAAATGAAGGAGAGGTACCAAGGTAGGAGTGAGAGTGATCATACTAGGGGAAGGGAGAAGCTAGAGAGTGGACTAGGGGAAGGGCGAAGCTAGAGAGTGGAATAGTGGTTCAGGGGTGGAATGTTGATGGGAGGACTGCACCTAAGGGGAACAGTAAGTATACAAAGGCGACCGAATGCATAAAAATTTTTTTTTAAAAATGAAAGAGATGTAACCTACATACCTAACAGAAAGATAGAGACCCGTTGTCATATGAGAAATGTACAATACTAAGGAATAGTAAACAACATGACTACGGTTTATGTAACATAAAAGTCCTCAGGCGATATTTTCAAGGCCACAAAGGTATATAAAAGATATCACTTTAATTTCTGAATGAATGGCACAAACATTTAATTCTAGAAATACACAGAAAACACAATAAAAATGTTTGGAAAAGGAATGGAAGGGTCTTTTTTTGTTTTTTGTTCTATGTATTTACTCTTGATGAAAATACTGGGACTTAGGCAATCAATTGCAGCTTATGGTTTGGTACAACAGTATTAATTTTTCTCATTTGGACTTGGCAGTTTTAACATGATGGTGAGTACTGAACTTGGTGGAATTATAATGAGATTTTGGTCTTTTTTTAATCATCTACTGTTCTGTTTTTTTCTTAAGCCAAGTAGAACTTTCGCCCTAAAGCATGTTTTCTTTCTTTCTAGTAAACCCAAAGAAAGATAGTGAAAATACACCTGTTAAAGGAGGAACTGTAGCAGATCTAGGTAAAACTATAAAAAATGTATACACTTCTGTGTTGTTTTCTCTCGACTCTCTAACTTTCTGGTACATTTACTGAGAAATGTCACTTTCAGCTGCTGTGTTCCAGCACAGATAACACTGACTACATTATTAGTACCATTGTTGTTTTGTTTGCTACCAAATTAGGAAATTTAGTTTCCTGTCATGTTCCTTAAAATTTTCCTGCAAACTAGCAAAAGTAATAGTTTAATCTAAGTCAGATATTTGGGTATTGAAGAAATACTTGTAATTAAAACACTTTATAGTCCTGAAATATTTGATTTATAACACATGCAAATTGATTCTCATTCATTACAACAAAAGTTTGTTGAATGTTAATACTTTGGCCTATAGAAGTTTTCTAGAGTCTAAATTGAGACTCATGTTATTCTTTCATTATATTTTCAAGTTGTGTGATACATTTTGCTGTAAGGTATAATTTTTTGCTATGTTCTCAGGACAACAGATGAGTTTGAAAAACAAACAAAAAAAAGAGGTGGTAGTCACCAATATCAGTTTTTAAAAATAGGGGTTGTTTTAAACATCTTTTTTGCTTGAGGAGTTATAAATGAATTAATAATCCTATTTGTTTTTATAACAAAGGAGAACTTAGTATTTCAGTATATACTAAAATTTTGATTTAATGGAATTTTAGAGTTGGAATTTAAGAGTAATAGAATTCAAGATCTCTTATGGAAAATAATACTTCAGTTCTCTGTCTTATAGTTATCTGATTTTTATACTTCAAGTATATTACAGTGATTCTTGATGATGGATATAAGTTGGGAATTTTTACTTTATTTCACTAAATATGTCCTGTTTCTTCTGGCCTAAAGACTATAAAAGAAATCAGTGAATGGTTTTGTTTATCATTATGTTGAAAGTAAAGGCAGAAAATTGTATTAGTGGCAGTTTTTAGAAAAGTGATAGTAGGTTAATAAAATCAGTGAAAAAACTGTCAATATATTATTTCCATCTTAATAGTTTAATAATTTTTAAACATTATATAAGATATTTTTACATTTCATTTTTTTCTTGCCTTTTGGATATTCCTAGCCCTCTCCCCTTCTCCTTGTCCTCCCCTCTGGTCATACCATCTCTTCTTATCACAATATTTTAAACATAATAGAATATATTGGGTAGCTATTAATAATTTACATTTGCTGTAAGTTAGTGGGTTTTTTCTTTGGTTTTTTTTGAGACGAGGTCTCGCTATTTTTGCCCGGGGAACCGCAGGCTCAAGCAATCCCCAGCCTCAACTTCCCAGGTAGCTGGGATTACAGGCACGCGCCACCACGCCCAGCTATTTTTTTGGAACTAGGTATTGCTACGGGCCCCAGGCGGGACTCAAACCGCAATCTCTAGCCCCGGCTGCTTCATAGGCTGAAGCTTACAGGCATGATCCTCTGTGCCCGCCCTTGCTATAAGTCAGTGTTACCTATTTGTAACTGACACTTATTTGCCAAGTTAAATACAAAGAAAGCAAAAATTATAAAGTTTTTCATTCAATACTCTCAATAAAGTGACCAGGAAAATTAATAGTAACACTTAATATTCTTCTGTTAGTTTTTTTTTTTTTCGAACAGAATATTTCAAATTTTTTCACTACAATCTGAAAATAATCAGTCTGTTTTACTTCATGAGTAAGATAACTTTCAGAAAATTTTTGTAGTAGACTTTATCAGAGGAACCAAATTGATGCCAATTTTAGGGAAAGGACAGGGATTCTGGCTGAATTAAAATATTTTAGTGTTAAATAGAAGATTTTTCTGTATGTTTGTGAACAGCTTGAGTTCCTGGTCATAAGGATTATGAATAACAGTGTTGCTGGTCACTGCTGAATAATTGGGATCTATAGAGTTTAAAACTGTTGGTCTGGCTTTTCATTTCAAGGATAGACTGGCTTCCAAGATATTATTTAAAAATCAGACTTTCAATAATAGCTAACAGCAATCATTTTAGTTAGTTTTTTTTGGGGGGGGGGACCAACCCATATTCTGCCTTATATTCTACCTAGCTAAATATACCCAGTTTTCATTTCTTCTTGAGATTTCTGAAAGACCTAGGAAATAGGAGAAAGGAAGCATTCTTTGAGTGTTACATAAAGAAGCAATAATCTGTATTATCTAGTAGATATGTATTTCTATTAGGTACCAAGATTTCTTTAGAGCCAGAAATCTGTTAAAGATTAAAAGTATATATTCACCAGAGAGCAATCATTAAGTGGTACTACCACCATCTAGTGAAAATTTATGATTCTTTGCTTCACTGGAATCCAAAGAAAAAATATTTTGTTTTTGACATCTTTGGCTTGATTGCTTTTTGTTAGTCATTGCTTAGAAAAAAATAGTTCCTATGCATAGCTGAATGACTCCTTTTGGTAGTACCATCATTTATCACATACTAAATCTTGTATTCCAGGTAGCAGGTGTTCATCTCTAGCTTATAAATCAAGTAAAAATGTCCATTTGTATATTGCATGAATATCTGCAGGTATCATTCTACATATGTTTGCATTTCACCCTTAAAGCCTGTAAGCGGCAGTCTAGGAAGCTGCTGTTGGAACCAGGGATTGCAATTCGAGTCCCACTCAGGGCAATGTAGCGAGACTAGCTAGGCATGGTGGCAGATGCCTCTAATCCCAACTACCTGGGAAGCTGAGGCTGGGGATTGCTTGAGTCCCTGGTACCCCGGTCAATGTGAGCCTGCGGTTCCACAGGCAAAAAGAAAAAGCCAAGTTAGCCTGGTTTTGCTGATGAGGAGATGCAGAGCTGGAGAAATTCAATAACATTCCAAGCATACAGCCATTAAGCAGCAGAGTGCAGTCTGTGTAACTTTTGTGGCAATGCTTTTTATCACTGTATTCTGCTGATACGGTTTTTTCAATTCTTAGCCTTTATCTGTGATCACAGGGGCCTTTTAGTTTTTGGAAGTTGCCATTTCCATGTCTGTCTGAGATCTTTTGATCTTGCTACTTGCTCTCCATGGAATTGTTTTCTTAGTCCTTTTCTAATGTTTTAGCTTAAATTTCACATTTTCAGAAATTTTCACATTTTCTTCTTTGCTCTGAAGGATTGCATTACTTACTATCCAAGAAAGATTTGCTTATGTATATTGCTTTCTCTTTATTCTCTGTATAGTAGTTTTTAATAGCAAGTATCTTTTATTACTAATTTTCTCTTACCTTGCCACTGCTGACTAGAATGTAAACCCATATAGACAGCGATCTGATTCTTTTTCATTATGTTGTTAGCATTTGGACAATGGCTGACACTTAGTGTAGGCCCTCTATAAAATGAAGTGGAATGTTTTAATGCTAATCCTTTATTAACCATGAAATGATTCATCTTTACATCCTCTGAAGTACAGACTTAGCAAACTTTCTGAAAAGGACCCAGTGACATTTAAGACTTCTTGACATATTAGCCCCTCTCAAAACTACTAAGTTTTGACATTGTACAGCAAATAGATCCATAAATAATATGTTAACAGTCATGGCTTCAACAAAGCTTTTCTGTGTGTGTACTAAAATTTGAATTTAAATTAATTTTTATGTGTCATGATAGTTTTCTGTTTTCTTTTCAAACATTGGAAAATATGAAAACCTCTAGTTTGAAAATTGCCTAGAAGTACTCACGGGATTCAGCATATTATCGTACTCATTGCTTACATTTATTACAACTAACATGGGAAGCATCTGCAGAGACAGTGCAAGGAAAAATGACACAAAATTGGGTGATGGCTTCCTTGTACTTTTTCCCTTACATGAGTTGTTATGCAGAATGCACTTTTCCCCCAATCACAAAAATAAGGGCATGCATGTACACTATTTCTCCCCTTTTATGCTTTATGGTTTTATTAGGGTACCTGATCATGTAGGGTATCCTTTGCCAAGGGTAGTCCATAGTAAAATTTTAGGCTCCTAGAAATAAAGCCAGAAGTACTACATTCGCCAGATTGTTTGCTTAACCTAGGCTCTATGAACCACCCTTCTTATTAACTGTTGTAGGTACTCACAGATTCCTAGATTCCATGCACAATGAAATTTCATACAAAAATAGCAGTCGACCAGATTAGACTGTGGGTTATAGATTCCCTATTCTTAAGAAACTTAGTAACTATTTCCAATCATAGTTCCTTGGAAACACTTGCTAAATGAATAAATTATGGCAACTTGCTTCAAATGTTCATTTTGAATTTAATAGTGCCTTGTCATTACCAGTGGTCATAATAATTATAAAAAGTATTAGAGATTATTTTTATAATTATTTGTGCCATAATCTCATACCCTTTCCACATTGACATTTTTATTTTTCATTGTAAAGGACAGTTGCCTACGTAATATATTTTACATTGATTTACTCCTATTCTTTTTATAAGACTGTCATGTAGGTCACCTGTCCTCAGAATGTATTAACAATCTAGTATTTTGACCATAGGGATTGATTGTTACATCTTGGTTTACTTTTCATTTATCATTTCCTCTGGATCAGTAATTTTATTACTTTGTTTCACCAAACCTCAGAAGTAAGAGTTAACCTAATCAAATCCCTACTTGTTATTAGGGAAGATCATGACTAAGCTAGTAGTCCAAACAGTAATTAATTAAAATTCTCTTATTTATGCTGTGAATTTCAGCAACTTTTGTACTTCTGTCTTAATTGTAATGTTCTGAATTACTTGAGATGAATTTAATCATGCTTCACTTTTCTGTCTTATAGCAGTGATTTAAACCATAAAGATTTGAAGTAATTCAAATGGCATTTATCTGCTTTTAAACATTATGTTTTGATTTTGTAGATGAGCAGGATGAAGAAACAGTCACAACTGGAGGAAAGGTAATCATTTAATTGAACTTGGTGCACTCAGCATTCAATCTTTGGTTTGGGATAAACCTTGTCCTGATGTCTTGTTTGTACTTGAATTACCTCCCTATAAATCTCTTGAGAGCCAGTAATTTAGATTTGGAGACCTAACAGTAGGTAAAACTACACAGGAAGAGAGATATTGCAGAACAATTTTCAGACAGTGACTCTTAATTACTAAGTGTACAAGCAGTCTTTCTTCAGTTAATGTGCTGTTTAATCTTATTAGAAGACATTTACCCCTTGTAAGTTGATTCCTTCCACTGTAAAAGGAAGGAATAAAGCCAGCTCTTTTATACGGAAATGTGGAGATAGCTTAAAAATTATGAAAGTTTGTTTTTACTTAAAATTTGTTTACCTTGTCCTTAAAATTGGTTTATCTAGCTTCCTTTTCTCTGATCTGATGTTCAAAACTTTAAAAGCTGCTACATATTTATCTGTAGTTCTTCCTTTCTCCGACGACTTTCTTTTAGGAAGATGAAGATCCTAGCAAAGGTGATCAGAGCCGGTCCGTTGACCCTGGCGAAGATAATGTGACAGAGCAGACCAATCACATTATTATTCCTAGCTATGCATCCTGGTTTGATTATAACTGGTGAGTGGCCCCTTTATTTCTGTGAACATGGTATTTAAGAGTAGGAAAACTTACATTGAAGTCGTATTGTGCTGCTCTACTGAAGTTCACACATTACTAATCATTGTCACACTGGGTGAAGGGAGTTGAACAGTGATTTCCTTGGAATCTTTTCGAAACAATTTAGGGAAATAAATTAGATTGTATTGTAATTTGAGATAAAATTTTGTAAGCTTGAGATTAATGTGGAATAAGTTATAATTGAGCTACACCTCATTGTCTGCAATTGCAAGTTATAGTTGTGATAGTTGAACTTTTGTACATCCCTTTAAAACCATTCTGAAGCCAGGCACAGTGACACGTGCTTGTGCCTGTGATAGCTGATGGAGTGGTGGCTGGAACTGTGGATTGTGGTTCGAGTCCCACCCGGGGCAACGTAGTGAGGCCTAGTCCCAAAAAAATAGTTAGGCATGGTGGCATGCGCCTATAATCCCAGCTACCTGGGAAGCTGAGGCTGGGGATTGCTTGAGTCCATGGTACCACTGGCAACATGAGGCTGCGGTTCCACAGGCAAGAATAACAAGACCTAATGTCAAAAATAAATAAATAAACAAATAAAACTACTCTGAATTACTGTTCTTAAACCTTTTGAATAAGTAGATGCTGAAAAAAATCTTCTTTGAAGGACAATCTTCATTATATTGATTATTATGTTATATGTTGGAATTTAAAAGTGTTTTAGTCTCATTTTCAATTATATATTTAAGATCAAATCTTTATAGCCAGATTTTGTTTTTTTATATTAAAATTATGTTGATATAATTTAGTTAACCTTTCATCACTGTTCTCATTTTTCTCTTCAGTGTATAAGTGGTAGTTAACATGACTACATATACTGTTATTTTTAATAATATTTTCTTTCTTTTTGCTGATGTTTTTCTTCCAAAATACTGAATTTGTTGTTTTAAAATCAACTAGCTGAATAAGCGTCACAGGACACAAGAAAATAGCATTCTTTTCGTCTAAAATTATAAAAAGGAAAAAGACCGAGCATGGTGGCACATACCTTTAGGTGGCAGCCTAGGAAGCCACAGCCGTGGCCAGGATCACGGTTCGAGTTCCGCTGGGGGCACGTAGAAAGACCTAGTCCTCAAAAAATAGCTGGGCATGGTGGTGTGGGCCTGTAATCCCAGCTACCTGGGAAACTGAGGCAGGGGATTGTTTGCGTCTGTAGTACCCCGGGCAACGTGAGCCCGTGTTCCACAGGCAAAAGTAATGAGACCTAGTCAATAAATAAACAAATAAATGAAGGAAATATCATAACAGCCTATAATTTTTAAGTTTTTATAGGTTATAAAACTACTTTCATTTGTATGATAACCTTTGCTTGCATAAAATTTGCTGTTAGGTAATGAAGGTATTAGTAATATTTACATTTTTGTTTGTGCTTCAGTTGATGTATTCTAAAGTTCCAAAGTTTCTAACTGGAAGAATTCAGGTTCACTGATACTGAATATCCACTCCTTCCTCTGCTTGATTCATTCTCACAAACTAAGGATGTAGCTGCCAGCACTTCAAATGTAGATAGAGTGCTTATGACTAAACATCATGAGTTTCTTCTTGTCAAAAACAGGTAAAATTTTCTGAGCACTCTTCCCAGCCTGTAATAGTGAAAACAAGAAGAAGTGCATTAGAGCTATATAGTTAATTGCTTACAACTCTTCCTACAGTAAAACCTGGAAAGTAATATCTATATAATGTATGTATAGCAGTTCACTGTAGAAATCACCTTCCTAGAAGTTTTGAGGTAATTCATTGTATTTTCAGTGGTTGGTATACAGATTCAGTTTAAAATTTTTGAGTGAGTGTACTTTTATATTCATAGCTACTTCTTTTTTCCTATGCAACCCCATTATGTATTGAACATTTAGGAATCCACTAAGAAAATAAAAGTGTCATTAGGGAAAATGTTGATTTTTTTTTTTCTTTTATTGTAATTTTTGAGAGACTAGGTCTCACTATGTTGCCCAGGGTAGTTTCGAACCCTTGGACTCAAGCGATCCCTAGCCTCAGCCTCCCATGATTACTATTATTGTGAAAACTTACATGTTGGATATATAGTTGACTTGTTTGTATAGTATATTAGACTATCGTTTCACAGTGCTTATGACTAATTAATATTTTGTAAAATTGTCAGTGGCTTTTCAAAATGTTAAAAATTGGTTCTATGATCTTTTTTAAAAGGAGCATAAATCACTGAAACTTTTTTAAAATTTCAGTTTATCATGAAGTTTTCAATGTCTGAACAAAAGTTTGCATTGATGTTAAGAGCTGGGAAACTAATTATTGTCCCTTTCATTGTCTTTTTTCCTAGTCTTCTGCTTACCGGTTCATTGCCATACCACCTGTTAATTTTTGTCATCTAGTGTCTGAAGATCAGTATTATGATGTAGCTTACCACTTTTAGTCATGTTATGTTTTTATGAGAACATGATTAAATATATGCTCTAATATGTTCTTAGTACTTTGTTACAAAAATAGAAAAATTAGAGTAATTATTAGGGGCCATTAAAAAAAGCTTTCTTTAGCTATATAAAAATTGCCATTAATTCATAGTAACATACAAATCATTTAAGTTTTTCAAGCAGCGGTGTTTTGGGATTTATTGGTTTAATACAGTAAAAGGTGAGCAAAATTAGCTCAAATTTTAAGGTTTCGTTCAAAGAGGACTTTGAAACGTTTTTTTTTTTTCCCTTTTAAGTATTCATGTGATTGAACGGCGAGCTCTTCCTGAGTTCTTCAATGGGAAAAACAAATCCAAGACTCCAGAAATGTGAGTGTAATGTAAAGACATAATCCTTACATGTTGGATACTTGAGACCAATGTTTTGAAAAATTGCTTGTGTATGTATAACTGTGTGTTCTTAAAACACACCTTTGAGTTCATTTTTGCTAGTGTTGGAAGTTTTCAAATACTCTATTTAGAATAATATTCACATCTCAGCTGCACAGTATTCTTTACTTGGAAGGAACTTGTTTCAGTATTTTTTCTTCCTCTACATGAAATACAGAGACACCAGTTCTTGTAACTAAAGATTGAATTCGGTAATATGTATTCACTAAATTGAGAGTTCAGGTTTCTCCATAATAATTCCCTCTTTCTTTATCATGTATCATGTGTAATATTCTAGAGGAAATTGCATTATCTTATTTTCCTGATGAATGATTCCTAATTTAAAAAATGCTAAATACAGTATAGCTGTGTCTTAATTAATCTTACTGTATAAAGCTTTGTTAAGCTTTTGCATTGGGGGAACTTACCTTTCTCTCTGTTTATCCGTCTTTGCTTTTTCAGGAGTCTTTATTGAGTGATGTATATTTTCTACTCAAACTGCTGTATTTTTTTGACAAATTTTTTTTGTTAGATCACAGGCTACTTTTGACATTCGTCTTGTTTGAAGTATTTTGTGGCACAAATATTTGAGTACATTGTGGGTTGTGTTATGACTCAGTTTTACATTTTTCACTCCTTTCTCGTATGTTCTTTTCTTACCTTTGTATTTATTCTCATGAGTTCTACATGTTTGCACAAGTAATATCTGAAATACTACCACCCACAAAGTATATAGTCATTGTCTGAACCAAATCCATTGTTATTTTAGGAGCATGATGCAGCATGGCTTAAGAATTTGAATTCCTGTCGGTCACAGTGGCTCGTGCCTGTAACCTTCAGCCTATGAATCGGCTGGGGCTAGGGATCGCTGTTCAAGTCCCGCTCGGGACAACACAGCAAGACTAGTCCCAAAATAGCTGGGCATGGTGGCGCAGTCCGTAATCCCAGCTACTTGGGAAGCTGAGACTGGGGATTGCTTGAGTCCATGGTACCCCGGGCAACGTGAGCCTGCAGTTCCATGGGTAAAAATAGCGAGACCTAGTCTCAAAGAGAGAATGTGGATTCCAAAACCATCCCACTGCTTGATTCTAGCTCCACCACTTATGAGCCTTCTGGATGAAGACAAATTCTTTAATTGCTTTGTGTCTGTGTTTTCTCTTCTGTGAGACAGTAATAAGCCCTATCTTATGGAGAGATTGTAAAGATTATGAGTTTCTGTATGGAAAATTCTTAGAATTTTTCCTGGTACAGTCAATGCTAGTAAATAGGAGATAGCTTAAGCAACTTGTGTTTGCTAATTCTGCAGGCAGTTTTGGATTTATCCTTTTAACTCTGTGATCCAGATTGTTTATTTTTCTTCACATTAATTTCATTAGGTTACTCTATTTTAATTAAATGATGGTTTTGCATAGTAAAGATTTCCAAGTTACCCTCAGTACACTATTGCTGTTGTTTGTTGGATTGTTGTCTTCACTTGTTGTTATGTTTGGTTGTGGGGAAACAAACTATGATCTTATAAATTGTTATTTCTGAAACAGTTGTTCTGAAAGAATGTTTATCTACTTTATGAATTTTGCTCTTCCTTTTTAGATACTTGGCATACCGAAATTTTATGATTGATACATACCGCCTAAACCCCCAGGAATATTTAACCAGCACAGCTTGTCGGAGAAACTTGACAGGAGATGTATGTGCTGTGATGAGGTAAAATTTGTGACATCTTCTTCGATGCTACACTGCAGGTGCTGTAGATACATTTTTGACTAAACTGTATGTTTGGTTTGATTAATAGAATACCTATATTTTATGTAGCTTTGATTTTTGTCTTTGAATGTTTTAGATACCTGAGCATTTTCTCTATTTTTGCTTTTACTATTTATGTTTTTCATTTTATAGTCAGGTCATAAAAATAACCAGGGCATGGTGAGAGTGAGTTGAAGTAGAGAGTGAATAACTCCTGTGTACTAGATCTGCTCATTGTTTTGTTTTGTTTTTTGTTTGTTTAAATAGATCTCAAGGTTGATCTAGTAAGCGGTTTTATCATGAACCTCAATGAGTATTTATTCAGTGATTGAAACTATTAGATTTTGTCTTAGGTTTTGGAGGGTACTGTCTTATCAAAATTTAGAGTTTATGGAAATTGTTTCTCATACAAAAAAACAGATTTGTCAGTTAATGATGATACCTAGTCTTTAGAGAACATATTTTTTTTCTTTACTTTTTAACAGCATGAGGTAATGGTTATCAATGAAATGATATACAATTTCTAGATTTTAACTTAGAGATTTTTTCTTTAGGGTTCATGCCTTTTTAGAGCAGTGGGGGCTTGTTAATTACCAAGTGGATCCAGAAAGTCGTCCCATGGCAATGGGACCTCCTCCTACTCCTCATTTCAATGTATTAGCTGATACTCCTTCTGGACTTGTGCCTCTACATCTTCGATCACCTCAGGTGAAACAATTCTGCATGTTCTCTAGCTCTTCATGATAACAACCAGTTAGAGCATTTAGGAATTATTGTTGTCTAGTAAATGGTACTGTTTATTAGGTTTTATATATATAATTTGTTTTTTAGAGACTAGGTCTTGCTATGTTGCTCAGGGTTGTCTCGAACCTGTGGGCTCAAGTGATTCCTAGCCTCAGCCTCCCAGGTAGCTGGGATAACAGGCATGTAGCACCACACCCGGCTTAGCTTATAATTTTTTAAATTTTATTGTAAATATTTCTCTAAACTGCAGTAGAACTTTGAATAATGTGAAAGTTATAGGTGCTCACCCTCATGCAGATGGATATCCGTGAGTAAACTCACTTGACTTCCCAAAACCTTCATTACAGAAATCCTTGTTACCCGTAGGAGATTGATTTTGAGGTCTCCAACCAAATCACCTCCTCTAAAATCTTCTCCCCTTCACACCACTATACTCACACCAAAATCCACAGATTCTTAAGTTTCTTATGATTTGTTTCTTCATGTCAGACAACTAGGATGGATCCTTTTACATGAAGCCTTTCCTTTTAATACAGCACCGTTGAAGGACCACCTTTAGATATTATTAACAAGAATACTCTCCCATTAAAACTAAGACCCTTTCTTTGCCTATTCTGTCATGTTCTAGATTTCCTTCCATACTTAACAATTCCCATTATCTCTTCTGCCATCAAAGACAAGTAAATTCCACAAAAATGTCCTTCCCCTTTCTAATATCTGTAAAATGATATGCATACACATATTGTTGAAAAGATTATAGTGTCAAACAGTTTCTATATTGCAGTGTTGGAATAACATAACTAAGCTATAATTGCTTTCAGTTGTGAAACGGAAGATCATAATAAAGTTGTTTATTTCTGTGACTCAATGATGGCAGATAAATATTTCTTACATGTTGAAATCTTGTTAGAAGTATAGTATGGAGGTATGGACTTTTTGTTTTCAGGGGTATAGGAGGTTGCATCTACACCAAAAGTGAATTAAGTACTAATAAATATTAAGCAATTCTTTGAAAATTGCTGTCGCCTGACTTTGTTGAGGTTAATACCACTTTTCATTTTTCTGACTTGATAGGTCCCTGCTGCTCAGCAGATGTTAAATTTTCCTGAGAAGAACAAAGAAAAGCCAATTGATTTACAGAACTTTGGTCTCCGTACTGACATTTACTCCAAGAAAACCTTAGCAAAGGTAAGAATTTTCAGTTGTACACGGACTACAACCTAGTGGTTTGTCTTTTAACAAAGCATCATTTTCCATAGGAAATTTAATTTACTTCAATGTTAAGGACATGGGTTTTCTACACTAATCTGATACTGTTGTAGAAAACAAAATTGCTTATCTTACTTTTTTTCCTCTGTGTGCTTAGAAAATGTGTTTAAAAATAACGATAATATGTTAAAAGTAAATAATTGGAAAAATGGCAAATTTCAGCAGATATTTGGAATATATGAGAAGAATCAAATGAATATTATATACTTTAAATATATCCCTGAAATTAATTCATTGAGTTTAACAGCAGGGTAGGCAAGCAGAAGACAGAATTGTAGTGCGGTCACACAGGTTAGTAGATGCATTGATATTGAAGCACCAAGAGAAGAAAAATTTAGAAGAGAGAGTGTATGTAAGATATAGTGAAAAGAACTTGTTAATTATTATTAGAGACCTATAAACAGAACAAGAATGGCACAGAAATGATACCTGAATATGTGATGGCTAAAAAATTTGAAATTAATAAAAATATACAAGCTTCAAAAATAAGAGAAACTGTCGAACAGATCTGAATTTGGATCTTTTCAGAGAAAATCACACCAAGGCATGTGATGCTTAAACTCTTGAAAACTAACTTCTTAAAAGTACCTACGGAGAAGGCTGGAAGTGGGTTTGGGCAAGAACTCAAGAAGTACAATGAAACAGTAATAAAAATGATGTCTGATTTTTCAGTCAAAATGATAGAAAACAGAGGACAATGTAATAGCATTTGAAAGTGCTGGAATTCTCTATCCAGTGGGGGAAAAAATCTTTAAAAATTGAAAATTTAATAAAGACTTTTGAGATTCAAAATATAGAGATGAAAGAAGTAGAGAAGTTATCACTAGCATCCTGTAAGAAACCTGTTTCATTGAATGGAAGGAAACAGGGCTAAAGTAAAAGAATTGAAAAAGACATATCTTTTAAACATTAACCAAGGGAATGCCATGATGACTATTTTAGTATTGACAAAAATAGACAATTTATTTTACAGGCATTAAATGGAAATAATAAATTAAGAGATCATAATTATCCTAATTTACCAAATTAGGAAGTTCCAATAAACATAAGTCAAGAACTGATAGACTGGAAAAGAGAAGTAGACAGTCACAACATTAGTTGAAGATGTCGATAATTCTTTTTCAGTAATTAATAGAACTTACTAAATTAGTAGAAATTCAGTAAGAACATGAAAGACTTAAAACGTTACCAACCATCATGACATGTTTGGTATTTATAGTAGTTGCAGAATAACAGGAAGCACATTGTCTTAACACTCATGAAAGTATTTCAAATTCTGAGCCATAAAATAAATGTTGATGAGCTTTAAAGGGTTGAAATTGTATCATATGGTTGTATGATTCATACATGTAAAATAATACTTCTAGTGACCACACACAATGAATTTAAAGTGTTAAATTTAATAAACTTAGACTAATGAAGAAAAAAAGAGAAGACAAATTGCTAATCAGAAATAAGAAAGTTTATCCTAACCCATTCTGCACATATTAATAACTTGCTAATAATGCATTTCACACTGACATCCCTTAACAGTAATAACATAGGAAAGTTTTCTCAGGATGAAATAGATAACCCACTTGGGCATGGTGGTGTATGCCTGTAAGTGGCAGCCTAGGAAGCCCCACGGCCATGGCCAGGGATCGTGGTTTGAGTCCTGCCGGGGCACATAGCAAGATCTAGTCCCAAAGAAAAAATAGCTGGACGTGGTGGCAAGCACCTGTAATTCCAGCTACCTGGGAAGCTGAGGCTGAGGATTGCTTGAGTCTGTGGTACCATAGGCAAAAATAGTGAGACTTAGTCTCAAAAAAAAAAGGTAGCCTGCACAATTAAATAGAAAGGTTGAGTCAATAAATTAAAAAAACTTCTTTGAAACAGGAAATCCATATGTCAAGACAGGAAACCTTGGTATTTGAAATTTTTCTCTTCATTTCTTAAGTGTCATTCCCCAAAGTTCAGTTTTCAGAAAAGGAACAATATGGAAGGAGATAAATGTTTTGTGTAGCTAACATCTACTACAGAAGTCATATATGTCAGATATACTGGTACATAGTAATATTAGGTATATTCACATGTTAAGTTCCCTGCAGAATTATGAGGAGCAGGGTCTGTGTATCAAGAAGTATGAGTAGGTAAATCTTTATGTAATGAAAACTCTTTTTCTCATACCTTCATGCTCACATGAATTGTGTATTTTAAGGAATTCTCTTGGGGAAAAGTGGTTTGGTATTTAGAAAATCACTTGGAGTTTATCTCAATGAAGAAATAATAAAAGTGAGATAATAAGAATGTTGCATTTGATATTAATAATCTTTTCTAGTGCTTTATATGTGGTACAATTTGTTTTTGAGTCATAGAGAAAGTAATGCCTTCAAGTTATACCAAATGTATGTATTATGTATATAATGTGATTGCTGATTCATTGGTATTCATTAAAATACTTGTGCTTCAAAAGGAATTTTTGAATATCAGGACATAGAAATTACATTTATAAATCACCGAGGAGTCCTTGACAGCCGAAAATTTTTGAAATAAGGCAGATTTTATATTGGAAATTTAGATCAAAGGATTTTATTTCTGTTATTCGGGACTTCGGTGAGTTGCATAAAACAGACCCCTGGATTTATAAAATAATCCTGTACTCCATGCTCAGCTTTTAGGAATAAGTAAATAATTTCTGATTTTGTTTTCTTTAGAGTAAAGGTGCTAGTGCTGGAAGGGAATGGACTGAACAAGAGACCCTTCTACTCTTGGAGGTAAACAAATTTTTTTTTTAATAATTTTTTTATTTTTGGATTTTGTGCAATACATGATTGCATAATTGTTGATCCCCATGGGATTACCCCACCTCACCACTCCCCCTCTGGTCTCTTTGCCTCCTTTCTTTTTGTTATTTGTCCATGTTTAGCCCTTTAGTCTTTTTTTTTCTTTTTTTTAATATTCATTGGTCAATTGAGCACCTTTGGCTTGTATCCATGCTTTTTATTTCTTGGTAGGTAGCTGTTCTTTCTTTGTTTTCTGCCTCATTTTGCTGCTCCATCCCATTATGTTTCAGGTCTCTTTGGCTTTGGGGACCTGACTCCCAGTCTTATGTTTTGGTAGAGCTGCTCCTTGATGGGGACAGCCATCAGCTGACGGTAGGTCTCCTAGTCTCCTTTTTAGGAACCTTATGTTGCGCCACTGTCATTCTGTAGGCGTCCTCCCTCTGGCAAAGGGAGTGTGCTGTTCTTTATTGACAGCATCTCTGTGTCAGGTTTTTGGTCACAGCTCCCCAGTGAGTGGTAGGCATAGCTCTTTCATGTTTGTTCTCACATTCTCACAGTTCATTGCTCTGTGAACTTGTCTTGCTCTTTTTGAGTCCTGCCTTAGAGGCATTTGTTTTTAAAGTATTTTCTTGCTGTTACTTGCCTCTTCTGTTTCTGTGGTTGAAGTTTGTCTCAATGTACTTATTGCTGGTGTGGGCTGCTTGGAGTGGAGGCTAAATGAGAGGCGACTTGGTGAAACACCCCCACCACCACCAACACATACACACACTCGGCTTCTTGGCAGGCCTCAGGTGTGCGGTGCCTGTGTGCCGGCCATCCTGGGCAGCCCCGGCCATGCCCCATCCCCACCCTACTGTGTGCAGGGAGGGGGGGCGGTGGCACACACTGACGACAGGACACGAAAGCTGGTAGAACGACAGGTGTGGTGGCGGCCAATGTGCGGGCCGAAACTGGCCCATGCGGCATCGCACACGAGTTGGGATGGTCCCTCCGGACCAAACCCCACAGCTCCATCCCACCTACCCTCCAGAGGCAGACAGAGCCAGTGCGTGTGGGTGCAGGAGGTGAACAAATTAATGGTCCAGTCCTTTTATCTGCGTGTGAGATGGTGATAGTTTCTGTCACTACCATTTTAAATATACCTTTGGAATCTATACTAAATAATTTAAAATCTATGTAATGAGTTTTAATAAAAATTTCTACTGGTAAAGATACATCATTGAAGTAACACATCAGTCATTAGTAGGGGAGATTAAGCCCTAGATATGTGTTATTTTTGCCCAGGTTATTTTTGTTTGTTTCAAATCTTTTGCCAACATTTAAGTAGTGGCGCTTTGCCAAGGTTATATAGGTTTCTAACTTTTCCTCCAAAATTGAAAGACCTGGAAATTCTGCAGCCTCATTTCCACATAGTAATTGACTAACCTTGAGTAGCAGATGTTCCTTTGAAGTAGGACATCTCTCATATTTCAGTTTTTCTTAGCCCCATCTCAGTCATTATAGATCAGTTCCCTGGTGGTATGTGCATTTGACTGTGCAACTTCTTTATTTTCCAAAAGGGTTCCTGAGAAGTTACAGAAGAAATTTGCCATTAAGTAAACCACTCTTTTGTTTATGAAAACAGGAAAGTGTGGTAATCAGTGATAATGTTTGCTATCTTTTTATCTTTCAATGTTCACTTGGATTTCTTCATGTTTTTGTAGAATCTTGCAAATACTCATGCAGTTAGAGTTTAACAATTATTTTCACTTTGAAGGGTAGAAGTTGAAAATGCTGATTTCTGTATCAGTGTTCTGAAGGCCATTTGTTTATAGTTACAGAGCAGTTTTTTTCTGGGTAAAATAGACTATTTGACACTACTAAGTATTTGTGGATAGAATGTGTCTATGAGAGCTGAATGAGGACTAAATAAAGAATTTTATTAATCTGGTAGGAATACTTTGACCTGCAAGGAACAAAACGTTTGACTCTACTGGTAGATTAAACTAAAAGGACATTGATTTATTTTTAGGTTAATTATATTATATTATATTGGAAATTCCAGGATTCTTCCCATTGTTCATTTATATCATCTTGTTCCTAGCCATTATTTTGTTCTACCTACTTCATACCACATTCTCTCTCTTTCCATGGTCTTTTCTGGTTAGAGGAAGACTGGTTAGTTCTAGGCTTCATATTTCAATTAAAAGCAAGAAGAGTTGGAGGAGAGCTCTGGGGATTTAACTT
>PVHY01024658.1:0-19350 GCA_004024945.1 Uropsilus gracilis
CACACCTAAAAGAAATCACATTAGCAGAAACAAGTTAAAAAGATAAAGACAGACACCAAATGGTTACAACTCGGGGTGGGGGGGCGGGACAGAGGGGGAATGGTCAGGGAGGGTGGGGGGGTGAATCCCGGTATTACAAAGATATGAAATGTATATATATATAAACTATTTGATTATAAAAAATTAAAAAATAATAAAATAAAAAAAAGACAGTGCTATAAAGGTAGGGGGTCGGTAATAAATTTGCATTTGTTTCCACTTAAGACTAAATGAAGGTTAGAGGAGAGAAATAACCATGTTGATGGTCAACAGGTGACTGTTAAAATTTATCAAGTCTGTTGACAGTTTTTCTCTTAATATATTTTATATAAAGTAGCTGAAAATAACTTTCAAATATAAAAAAAAAAAAGATTCCCTTTACTTCTGAAAGAGGCAAAATAAGTCACTAGGTACCAATCCTCAAAAAAGCATTGGAAAAACAGAAAGAAAGTAGTCTTATCTAGGAACATCCATATTCCTGCTGTTCTCCTGGATGCTTCATTCACAATAAACTTACACTACAACATGTGTACATTTTCCTTGCAAAATGGCATTAAAAAATATTACCTATAACACAATAGCTGAACTATAAAAATTTGATGGCAGTTTGCCTATAGTTTCACATAATATAGGTTATATCAGGTTCTATTTATTATCATCCCTAAAGAGTCTGCCAATATACCCTACCGCAAGTCATTCTACCTGTATCTTTACCACTTGGCCATTTCGATAGTAGCAAATGAGCTCATGAGTGCACTGAAATTTATTGGTATCATCCACTGCATGACTCCTACATTACTATTTATGACATGCTGAGCAAAAATAACTGCATGTTATACCTCTCTGTTTCCTGAAGACATTCTACAATGATGTGAACTAATGGGTGCAGGGAAGACATACTTTTCAAAGTGGTACTTATAAACTAGTTGCTTATTCAAAAACAGAAAACAACTGAAGGTGAGAACCATAGAACAATCGCCATTGTTCCACATCGCCGCAAACGGAACAGATGGAAAATTATTTATTCACTCCTTTTACTTCAATTCCCTGACTAGCTCCCATAAAAATATATTCCATTATACATAGGTCACATGGAGATATAAAAGCTGTACTTGGGTACTTAGTCCAATTTCAAAAGAGGCATTTCGTTTTACCTGAGTTGGAAACTATTCTATATAAAACAAAGATGTATTTTATCTGATACAAATATGTCATAGGCATGTGGGGCGATGCATTGTCATTTATTTGGAGAAAGTGAAAAAACTGTTCATGAACTTAAAAGTTCTTCCTTTGGATGGCATCCTTAGGAAGGGAACTGTCAACATCAAAAATGCAACGGAAGATCTAGGAACAAACACAACCACAAAACATAACAGGCCAAAGCCACCACTCCCCCACACACACACTCAACAAGGCAGCTGGACCAGGCTCCAGGCACGCACTGCAGGTGCCAGGGGCCACAGCTGGCTCCAGCAAGCAGCCTAAAATGACTTACCACCCAGGAGGCGGGCAGAGAATCCACACACTAAATAGGTGATGCTCTTGATAATCCAGTGAAACTAAATGCTAAAATCTACTGCATACGCACTTTCTAACACTACCATTTTAAGCAGTGCTGGAAAAAAACGGAATGGATTTCCTGAAGATATTTTAGATTGAAGACAATGGACTGTAAAACGTGGCACCGATCGCAAAATGGCCTTTGGAAAAGTCAAGAACAAGTGAAACTCTGAGCCCTCACTACCTCCTCACTGCAAACTTGTGGATGGAAATGATAATCATATTCCTTTTATACTTCAATGCCTTCTCCTACCTGGGACCCTAGCTATTTTTTCTAACATCCAATGGCCACTCACTGAAACACAAAAAAATCTACTATGTGCAAGATAATTAAAAACTCTTCTCTGAAAAATGAAGAGATATTTTTCTTTGGTAGTGATGTGCCCTAAAAGCACCACCACGTGTATTATCTCTTACTTTGCCCTCCCTATTAGTGGGGGGACAGAGGATATCCACTCTTAGGTGGCTGAGCCTGTCTTCAAAAATCTTGCTTAGGAAGGCCATGGTCAACATCAAAAATCCATAAAGAGACACTAGTCCCTTCTGGTACTTTTCTTTGTTGTATAGCTACAGGTGTTCATGTACGTTCCAACTGGAACTTTGTACGTAAAAGTTAAAAATTCAGCAAAAACTAGCTACTTTGTCTTTAGAGTCAGCAGGAAAAACTCCATCCTCTGAATAATTCATGCTTTCTTGCTGAGGCAAAATGTCACCTGTGTCAGGTTCTAACTTGACATCTCTGGAGTTGCTTGCACAATAGTTATTCTACACTATTCTAGTCTATTCTAGTCTATTTACTTCTCTGACCGCTCCACTGTGAGTCTGTGGGAATTGATGGTACATTTGGATCCCTTGCGGGGCAAGTCTTCCTCAGCTACGGGAAAACTGCCCACATTCCGTTTCAGCAAGAAAGGACAGCGTAACCAACTTTTTACCACCTTCTACTTGGATTTAGCTTGGAAAAGTGGTGACACTAGCAAGAGTTCCTGTTCTGACCAACCGAGTCTCCCTGCTCTGGAACCCAGGGCCATCTTCCCCTTCAGGGCTTCCTCTTCAGGTCCCTCAGAGAACACAGTTGCACAGGCGGCAAGTGCTCGGCAAATGGGTTTGGGGTATCTCTGAAGAACTGTCAGCCTAGGAGCCGAGCTGCAATGGGAAGGACGGCTCTCCTCCTGCACTTCTCTACAGCAAAGATCATGCCAGGACAAGGGCTGGTGCATGCCAGGGAAAATGCTCCACTTGCTTCTTTCCATTTCTCCCCTTACTGACGTTGACTTCGATCTCATGCTGCTCAGTAAGAAGCCAATTTGGAGAAACTCCCCCAGAAGCCACGGATTTTGTCTCCACTGCCCAGCGAGCGAGTTGGGAGCTGGACCCCAGCAGCCCAGGGGGTTCCTTGCCAGGAAAAACAGCCCAGCTCACGCCCACAGGGGCACAAAAGCTGGGCTCCCCCAGGCTGAGCCCACAAGTTGCGCTTATCCCAGGCCCTCCCACCTTCTCCCTGATGGCCTCGATGTCCCTGGTACCTTTTCTTGTGGTCAAGTCTATTCACTCTCCATCCCCGAGCAGTACCGTTCTTCACGTTGAAGAGTTTACCACTCAGCACCGCTAGGTGGATATTCGGGAGACCTATTTCTCCCAGGTAACCATATGAAATGTCACTTTGGGCGACAGGGTCTCCGGAGGGTTTTCCCTGGATGATGTGGCTGGACAAAGTGGAGACGGAGTCTTGGTAAAGGTAGTTAAGAAATTTCTTCATGGCTCAACCCAGGATTCCGGAGAGGCCTCCCCTCCCCCTGGGCTTTTCAAATGTCACCAGCACCCAAAACTGTCACTGCCGGCTGAACTGCCAGTCAGACAAGCGCCACTAGCGGAGCCAAGCACTCATCCGCGAGCCAAGGCAGATCTCCACGATCCACCAGAGCCAAGCCCCAGCAGGGTTCTGAAATTTTCAGTTGGAACTTTCAGTTGGAAGAACCATGGTTGCCAAGCAACTCCAGTAAACAGCACTGAGTGGCAGGTGCCTGGGAGTGTAGATGTGATGTAGCAGCACATGCTTGGAGCACAACCCCACCCCCACCCGCACCCCGCAAAACACACACATGCCATCAGTGCGTTCACTACCAGGCAATCGCCGTCGGTGTCTCTCCCCTACTCCTCCCCTGCATGCACCCAAAAAGGACCCACTGGCAATAGGTGTTCCGCTGGTATCCAGCGCTGTCTTGCTAGGAAGGCTACAGCAGCTGAAGTCTGAGGGTGTGGGGTCTCGGGAGGCCATTAACAAGGGACCAGGACCGGGGTCCTGGGCTCCTGGCACATAGACATGGGGGAGATAGCATTGCAGCGGGAGGGTAGAAGAGGGTGCAGGGGTCATGGGCACCCAAAAGCCAAGGGAAAGTCACTTGAGAACCTCCGTATTCTGTCAGCACACTGGGAACACAGGGCTGTCCATAGCGCCAAGGATGACAACTGCCTCTAAATGAAGCCCTGCTAATTACTGGAGGGGTGAGGGGTACTGCTCAATGGTTGGGATGTCTCTCCTGCCAGGGGTGCCCATGAAACCGACATGGGATTTGAATGGGTCAATGTGATTGGAGCTCCTTTGAGCGCTCATCATGTCTGAGCTTGTGCCTGGGACACAGAGCCTCGCGTTGTTCTCATCGCCAGTCAAGTTGGTGCATCTTCACTTTTGAAACAACAAGTTTGGGAGGGAACTAGTCTGGCATGCGATTAAAAATGGACCAATTAGACTGCTTGACTAGCACCAAGCACGTGGACTGGCGTCCCCCACTCTTGGCTCCTAGTGTTATCAAGCCAAACCACAGTGTAGGTCAGGTTGCTCACACTGGGTAATCCCACTGACATCAATTACATAACTGGGACTGTAAACTGCCCCATCTTGTCTGGTTGGCGCCTATGTGGCCGTGAGTCAAAAACTAGACTAATAGTTTTGAATGACAAGCATCTTGAGGTAGGTAAGTCAGGATCCAGCCAGCTTCAAATCAGCCAGTCACACTTTTTCCTTTGCACAGTCATCCAGACTTTCTCCATTGGAGACCTCTGGAGAGCTGTAACCTAGTCCATCCCTGTCCTCTTGCTCCACTACTTCATAGCCCTGGCCTCAGACTCTTCCCACATCGCATACTGAATGACACCAGTGACCCTGGGCTTGGCATCTGAAAAAGAGCTGCTTATTGTTGACTTCATGTCCATCAACCCTTACCTAAGATTCTGACATGTCTGCACTGGTCCCTGGTGCTGCTGACTCCACTGCTGACCAGTCCAGTGCCCAGAGCTGCCTGGCCCAGAGCTGACTGCTGTTACCCACTGTTGCGGTGTCACATACGGAGACAAGCACAGAGACCTTCAACCTTTGAGACCTTTGACTTTTGAGACATCACCATTTGGTCCCTGCTTCAAACCACCAGGTGACCAGTGCTACTGCCTCTACTTCTTGGCTTTCTCCCAACTTTTCTCTCTCTCCCATTTGTAGATAAACCTTCCTGTTTCTGAAGTTTGGGCTGAACTGTGTCCTGCAATTGCAGTGGGAATCCCATGAGTGAGAAGCCACCAACCATGACATCGTATCTCGCAGTCCCTTTACACATCTTCAGCCAACCTGGAGAACAGCCATTCTTCACAACACAGAAGGATCTGAGAAAAACAGCAGAAATCTTTTGTGTGCAGTTCAAGTAGAATCAATGCTCCTTGCTGGGGTTGGCAAACCCCTGGGATGTGTTCAGGTAGAGGATAATAAAGCAGAGAAATGCACCGCTGTGTGTCTAGCAGAATAACGATGCTGTGCGTATATGCTCACATTCTATCACAGTGTCACGATGCTCTGCAATTTCTCTTATGATTATAGAGGTTTGACTTCCATATTGTTTCCTACATATATGTCAGAGTCACAGGGCTTCGCTCCTGTGTGAATACTCCCATGGAGTGAGAGCTCCCTCAGGCAAAGTTATATAGTATTGTCATATGGTTGCCCCCTTATGAGTTCTCTGCTATCTAGTGACATGTGATTGGCAGTAAAGAGCTTTACCACATGTAACTCATAAGGATGCTCTCCTGAGAGTTTTCTGTGGATGTTAATCAGGGCTAATGTCCAGAAGAAAGGGTCAGTACACTGAGACATAAGAAACTCTCCTGTGTGAATTTTCTGATGTACAATGAGAACTGACCTCTGCCAAAGAATGTCCATCCAACACTATGGGCATTCACAGTTTCTCTCCAGCACAGCATCTCTGATACACAAGGACGCCTGGTTTCCAGGAGAAAGCTCTGTGCTTTGATTAGTTTATTTTGTTTTTCATGTTTTATCACAACAGGTTTGTTTGGAGAAAAACAGGCTCCCGCACAACCCAGACAGGCAGGAGAGCTACCACTGCTGCCTCGCAAAGATACACTTCCCCACACTCTTGTAAATCACAGGGCTTCTTTCTAGCATGCGCTGTATATGTCCGGAGAAAGTTTACCTGCTCTCTTGAACACTCACAGGACTTCTCTCCCCTGTGAATTCTTTAATGTCTACTGAGGTTCAATTACCAAGATAAAGATTTCCTACACTACTCATATTCATAGTTTCCCTCCAGTGTGAATTCTATGATGGACAGTGAGGCCTGATTTCTGATAGAAGCTTTTCTTACACTCTTGACATTCATGGTGTTTCTCTCCAATATGCACTGTGTAATGATAACCAAGGGCTGTCTTACCGCAGAACGTTTTCTTAGAGTCGTGATAGTGATAAGGTGTCTCACCAGTGCCGTGACTCAGGTGTACACTGTGTGTGTGTTTCTGTCTCTCTTCCTTTGTCCCGCTCCCTCTCTGTCTGCCACCCTGTCTGTCTTTCTCCTTTCCACCTCTCACCTTTCTAGCTCCTTCTATCTGTCTGCCTGTCTGTCTCTGTCTCCCTGGCTCTATACCTCTCTATCTGTCTCTCCCCCTCTGCGTCCCTTGGTCTCTCTCTCACTGTGTCGCTGTCTCTCTCATTCCCTCCCATCTCCCTGTATCTATAGCCCCCCCATTCAATCTCTCTCTCCCTCTCTCTCCCTCTCTCTCCCTCCCTCCCTCCCTCCCTCTCTCTCTCTCTCTCTCTCTCCCTCCCTCTGCCTACTGTCTAAAACAGCAAATTTGTCCAGTTGCTGCTTCTGGATGGAAGCAGATTTCTCCGGAACTGCAGATGTGCCTGATGACTTTGGCAATGCCACAGGTACTTTCCCTCGGCAACGGCCTCTCCTGGTGCCTTCTGAGGCCAACGTCCACGGGACTGAGGAGAGACCCGCGTGCCCTGCTTCATTCCCTGAAGCCAGGCGGGGAGACCGTGCACCCTGCTTGCTTTCCTGAACCTGCCTCCACGCTCCACTTCCGCCCCAGGCAGGCACCCCAAGGCCGCACGGGAGCTGGGTGCGGGCCCATGGCCACCCCTCCGCACCCGCCTGCAAGCGGCCCTGGACTGGGCTCCAGGAAGGGCGCGCCAAGCCACCGTGCCTGGTACGGAGGGTGCCTGGCAGCCAAGGTGCCCGGGGCAGCCCAGTGAGGAGCGACTTCCTTCCAAGCTCAGCTGTCCCCTCCCACCCCACCGCGGGGTTAGGGCACGCCAAGGATCCGGCTCGGACTCAGCCCTTCAGACTGAGCAGGGACGGACTGGCCACGGCCCTGCCAGGCTGGGACCCAGCATCCGGCCCAGCTCGCGGACCACGGCTCCACGCGGCCACCCGGCCCGGGCCGGCTCAGCATTCACCCACCTCTGGTGAACAGGAGGCTGTGTTTCCGGCCGTGCGCCCTCCTCGCACCTGGGCCGCACCCCAAGCACCAGCACCCCAAACCCCCAACTGGCATCGTGGAGAGCACCCGTGACACCGGGCCCCACCCCGTCTGCCTGGGAGGTGGGGGAGCCCCGGGCCTGAGACTGCGCACACGCACCGCCCCCAGCCCCGTTTACCTCACTTCAGCAGCAAGTTCAGCAACTGGCTCAACGCCCCCGCGCGGAAGGGTGGGGCGCTGCAGGCAGGGGGAAGAGGCCTGGAAGAGCATCCTGCATCCGCTGCCGGCCGCTCAGGCCACTCATCGCGGGACAGGACCACACGGGCCCTGGTGCACTCTCCGCCACAGTCTGTAGTCCCGAGGCCTGGAACCCGTGGCGCCATTAGGGCCAATCCAGCTGCCTGTCATGCACACGGGAAGATGCGGTCGCTCAAGCCCTGGAGCCCAGGACTACTTTTCTCTGGGGCGGAGACCTCCTGGGTAGACCCATCTCCTGGATAGACCCGCCTCCCGGCCACGCCCAGACTGGCCTCACCCTGGCTCCGCAATATGGGGGATGGGTCTCCTACCTGTTACTTGGTTGAGCGACAAGATGCGGTCATATTATTCATATTGCATTCAGAGAGCTTATGGTTCAAAAAAAATTGGGGTCCTATATTAAATTTCCCCTTCGGGATAATTTCTGCTCTTTAAACTATTATAACTGACCTTTTAGAAGGTAGAGGGGGATAATGTCATCTATCTAAATATAAAATACAAATATACAATGACAACTGGAGACAAAATTGATTCCTTCATTTCACAATGACAATTCTTATACACCTGTAGGGGGGAAACGTCCAGAATGTTGCTAGGGTATTAACTGGCAGACATCTGAATGAGAAATCTGGGGAAAAGCTTCTCTGAGTGCAAGAATGGTATTACTTAAGTGTAATGGTACACTTAATGGGTACCCAGCGTAAGAACAATGGGTACCCAGCGTAACCCTACAGGTTGAAAATGTATTTCTAATGAACAACATAAGGCCTAGGCAATAGTTATCTGATAATTAAACAAACTTGTGAGAGGGGACACTGAAGCTACTGATGAATCCACTGAATAAAGAAGAATCAATAAGGAAACGTTCATTTGCGGTGTAGACAGGAAAGGTACTCTGTGGGGCAAGCATAGCCCTGTTAGGTCACGGGGGTGGAGATGATTTCCCAGAATAGGCTGTGGTGTGAGGTGACTGGCCACGATGGCAAAGATGTGCAAGGAGGAGACAGTACACTGAACTGCCACAACTGGGAGTCAGCTTGTGGGGAAATCAGCTAGGAAAAATCTTAGAACTCCAGTCCTGATTTCCCATGTTCTGGACATCCCTTGCCACCCCTTGCCTCTACTACCTTGCCTTGGCTCATATACAACAAGAACCCTGTTAGTGGCCTTGTGCTAAAAGACGATTCTTTTTCTACTACAGATATCCAAACCCAATCCAGGTATTCGAGACACACCCACAATTCCAACAATTATTTATATCAGTCCACAGGACAACTCCAAATTAATATTAATTTGCCCCTGTTATGACATACCATCTCCCATCAACCAATTAGAATGTCTACCTTTCAGCACCAGGGGACCACGCCCACCAAACATGTGATAAGTTCCCATTCTGTCCAGGGCAACAGAGAAGAAAAGACAGCTTCACCAAGGAACATTCTCAGTGACAAAGTCTTAAGATAATAAAAGGCACGCATACACTATACATGCTTATTCTGGATAGTGACATAGTTAAAGATCAGGGTAGACCGTGTTGGGGGCTCAACAGAAACTTATGGGAGCCTAGAGTAATATGAACAACTGCAAAAATGAAACAACAGAATGATTTATTATTCCCGTTGCTATTAACGATCGAAAGGTAGACTGACAACTAAAATTAACTCTGGGAGGCCTGCACAAACTCTAAAGGTTGTTGATCTTAAAAATTTTAGATCTGGAGCAAGTAGTTCTTACATGGGTGGACAAGAAGATGGAAATGGAAGATAGATGTGCAGTTTTACAGAATTCAACTTAGTAACCTGGTGTAAATGACTTATAACTGAGGAGTGCTGGGAGGTGCAGAGAAAATGATTCAAAATAGGTCATTTCCAAACAAATAATTTCCATCTAATATTGGCAAGAAACATCATGGGCAGTAGCAATGACTCAAAGGGAATCCGTTTTTGCTTTGTTCTTGATAGATATCACTTGCGTATGGATCTGTTAATCGAAATAAGAAAGTAGTGCACTCTAGGTCATCACTTCCCACAAAGAAACAGAATTTGAGAGATCACATTCCAGGGGTTCAGAAGTCTTAGGCTGGTTGGCTGGATGGGGGCAGAGCCACACACAGACCAGAAAGAGAACCCAGAGGACCGAGGCAAGAAGTGAGGATGGGGAATGGGAAAGGGGTCAATGATCAGTCTCATCTCTTCACACACCAGAGGACACACACAGCGGAGAGGCTCCACCTCTGCTGGGAGTGTGGGTAAGGCTTCAGTCAAAAGTCTACCCTCATCAGATACCAGGGGACACACAGCAAAGCCCTAGGTCTGTAGCGAGGATGAGCTCCTCATCAACAGTAAATTCCATCTCAGCAGCCAGAGGACAGAAGCAACCACCACATATCTGGAACTCCAGCTGGGGAGGGGGCTTCAGGCAAACTGTACTACATTCGTCCAAGCCTGGAGAACAAAGAAGCTGACATGAGAAGCCCTCTACCCTCCAGACAGGAGATAGGGTTGAAGAACAGGTGATGTCCACATCAGTGCCCACCACCACCACTTGTTCTCTCCTAGTAAATCCTGTCTCCATCCAAAAACAAAAAACAAAAAAATCAACAAAGAAATAAAACAGGTGAGTGTATAAGGGATGGAAAGGGAAATTGACAAATAATTTGGCATTCCATTATTTGGCAAAAGGAAGAACTAAGAGACGGATAACAGGTTGTAGACTACAGCTGTAGACAATGAGCAAGTTAGTCATCTTGACAACCCTGTATTCTCATCTATTCAAGAGTCAGATTGAATTGGTGGTTCTCAGGGATGCTTACTGAAATACATCTTTCCTGGTTCCCAAGCATATGGCATAGATTCAGCAGGTTGCGGATGGGACCCCAACATCTACTTTTATGTGATTTCAAACTTCAGACTTTCGAGCTCTGATGTTGGTGAACCAGAGCACCCCTTGAATAAGAATGGGCTCCCCTTCAACTCTTATGCTCTGCTGTAACATCCTTTCATTTAAAGACATGGACATGTTTTACAGTTGCACTATCCAAAAAATTACTGGTCACAAGGTGAAGGAAATGAAAAACAGAACTCCTACAATAGTAAACTATATATTTTTGTGTTATGCTGCACATATCTAGAAAATGGGAGTATAAAGTCATACATTTCTGTGTTTCAAGTATGACAATCTGTCTAGATGCTATTTTAAAAGAATTAATGTAGTTTACAATGTCTCCAACCTTAGAGGCACCAAATCCACCTGAAAACTTGTTAAAATACAGACATACAAGCTCCAATCCTAAAAATTTTAATTCTGTCCCTTGAAGTAAGTCCCAGACAGAGATGCTAATATGCAACAAAACTTGAAAATTTGTTGACCACGTCATTCTCCTGAATAGTACTTAGATCTTCAGATCAATAAAGTAACATATGCAGACTTCCACATACATATAGTATATGAGAAAATAATCTATTCACTTTGTTGGAATGTTAAAAGCCTGAAATATAGACTGAGCAAATTCAGTGTAGCACTCCCTTGATTTAGGAGACAAGCTGTTCCCTCCCTAAGGGACACGCCCTCCCTCTGGAAAAGAAAACACACTGATAACTCCTCAAATAGCCTTGTGTGAATGTAGGTAATTTTATGGTTAGCCCAGTTGTAAACTTAAAGTGTGTCTCTAACAAGCCCACCATATCTTATGTTTGTTTGATTTAGAATAGGAATGCAAATGTATAACTTATATTGTAAGGAGCCGGGGTGGCTGAGATTCTTTGTCTCGGTAGCTCAGCTGCTGAGCTTTCTAATAAACTTGTTCTTTGTCTTTCCCTTTTAGTGTCTGGGGAGCAGGACTGTCCATGGCCTAACAACTTTAATTCCTTTATTTTAAAATTTGAGTATTTTAGTCTGGTATCAAAGTTTTCCTCACCCTAACCTTCTTGCTTTAGCCTAGTAAGAGAAAAGTTATGAGAAGCACTCAGAGCATAGTGGGTGCTCCCTGTAGAATTGTTCAGTGCCAGAGGTCTCAAGGATTCCTCAAGCTGTTTTTTAAAGCTCCTGGTGGTCCATTTTTGAGTTATCTAGCAAGAAAAAGGAATGTACTAGACACTAAAGTCAGATGATGTATTACAGTTCTAGCCAGTCTCCCAGGGTGAGCTTCTTTTGGAAACTGTCCTGACCTCCTTATCTGAGTCTTCCTCAGGCCTGGATCATGAAGTAGCTTCTTGGGAAATCACTGGATACATCTTCAGTAGAGTGGTTCTTAGCTTTTTGAAAAAGCTGACTAGAATTAAGGATCCGTATGCATCAAGCCTGCATCTTTAATGGTAAGTGGGTGGGTAAAATCCACGTGCTTGTTCCACCCTACTCTTGGTAGGGTGACAGAAGAATACACATGCTTCTAAGAGGGAACACTATAAAGAAGCTAGCTAGAATACAACATACCACAGTTCATTTCCACCCACAATCTACATGCAGTGGACTCATGGGGTCTGTTCCACCCTCAACACTGCTGCCAGGGCAGATCCCTGAAGACTAACTTCCCCCAGTCAATGAGAATGTCTAAGGAAGCTGGGTCCGGGTTCTCTTATCAGAACCTATGACTTGCAGAGTTTTCCTTTCTTAAGTGTCACTGGCTCCTAGGAATTCCTAGATGTGGGTGTCTAAATGATACCATTCAATAAAACACATTTCTAATCATAACAAATACCCTCTCAAGTGTGAAATATATTTTTAAGCTAGAGCCTCTAAGTTTCAAAGGAATCCTAACAAACTCATCTTTGATGTGAGATAGATGACGAGAAGCACTGAAAAACTAGTGTGGAAAGTAAGGCTCCTTATTGTATATTCATAGTATAAGGATATACATGAAGGAAGAGGGAAGACTGATTTCTGGACCATGCCCAACAAAGGGATGGCTGGTGCAGTGAAAATATACTATGTTTGGATCAGGGAGGTGGGGTCGAGTGGGGTCGGGTAGGGAGGGTTCTTCCCTTTGACTACATCCACTATAGCCACAAGAGCATGGTCGAGCAGTTTTGGCAGAGGCTGCACCTGGCTGCAGGGATACACCACCACTACAGTCACATGAGGCCAAGGAAGTCCAAGGTCAGTAAATTCCTAAGTCCACTTTTCTGGTAAAAGACTGGATGCCTGTCCTCTAAGGTTAAGAACAAAACAGGGATGTTTGCTCTATCACTACTAGTCAACATGTACTACACATTCTAGGCAGAACAATTAAAGAAGATAAAGAAGTAAACGACATCCAGATTGGAAAGAAGTAAAGCTATCTCCTTTTGCATACAACAGGATCTAATACATACAGAAAATCCTAACCAACAAAACTGTTAATAAATGAACTCTGCAAGATCAAAATACATAAGGTTAAAATACATGTCAACTGTATTTCTATATTTTAGCAGTGAGCAATCTAGGAAAGGGAAAAATAAACTACTGACAATAGCATCACAGTGTGAAAAAGAATATGGAAGAAGATACACAAAGCATCACTAAAATGTAGTAACAACTAAATACGTTGAAAAGCACCCCTTGTTCATGTATCAAGCACTTGAGATGGCAAACGTCTCCAAAATGACCTACAGATTCAACACAACACTTCCAAATCCCAGCTGGCCTTTTGTAGCAATGAATGGGCTGCTTCTAATGTTCGTGTGGAAATACAAGGCACCCAGAACAGCAAAACTATCTTGAAAAAGATCAAAGTTGAACGATTCACGTGTCCCGATTTCAAATCCTACTATGAGCTATATAATCACAAAAGTATAGCACCAACGTAAAGGACAGACGTACAGATCAATAGGATAGGATTAATATTCTGGAAGAGGTTAGAGGATAAGTAGGTTAGTGGGTATTTTGGAAGAAGGACGAATACGAATGAGTGATCGGTTAGTGGGTACAGGGTTTTCTTTACGGAGTAATGGAAATGGTCTGGAATTAGCACAGACAGGTGCAGAACTTCGAATATATCGAAAATGACCGAGAAAATATCACCTTTTATGTCAAAGTATAGAGTAAGGTTAGTTGTATGACACACAGTAAGCTTTTCAATTTGCAACCACTCACTCACCCTGAACAGCATAAATAAATCCACCTGCAACTCCCTCCACACTTTTCATGAACTCATGAGGCTATGCACCCTGTCAGCCTGAAAGAAAGGAGAATAGAAGCATTCAATGTTTTCTTATTAAAATTACACTTCTTATATTTTAAAATAAATTTGGCAAAATTCACAATGTGAATCCACAGCAGATAAATTTATCTGGGATGGCACTAGTAAGATGCCCTTAATATTCTCTTATCTTTATCCAATGACATTATTAAAGAGCAGGTAACCATGGTAGTTCAATCAGGATTGAGAATTCCAGCTCACAGAGCCATGCCGTCTCGAACTTGCTACCATCACAATACAAAGACCAATTTCATATTATCAAGGGCAAAAGGGGAGGAAGATTCCAACCAACAAGCCACATTTAAAATGCAGCTTCTGCCACCCAGTTTCCCCAAGGTTTGTACCACCCACACGCAGCAGTTGTCGGCTCCCCTCCCCTCCCCCGTGGTCAGGGCAAGCCACTGGACAGAGGGCCTGATGGAATGAGAGAGCTGATGGCGTCAGCCCAGCGGGGCTTCCATACACAAGGATTCCAGCGGCACCGAGGAACACTCTGGTCATGGGGCCGTGAGCCTTCCAGCCACTGCCCAGCCTGGCCTCTGGGCCCGCCTGTTCCCAGCTGCACACAGGACAATCGGACGAAGCCCCCTCCCCAGAGGGCAGGCGGTGACCACGTGAACGGGCCTCTGCATGGAGGCCGGCACCCAGGCTGAGCCAAGGCTTGCCCACTCTGGGTCTCTGGGGGACTCTGGTGGGGGCAGGCTCCGGAACAAGTGCCCCTCAGTCAGGCCCAGCCTCCCAGTGTGGGGTGGTGAGCCCTCTGGTGTCCCCCCCTTACCGTCAAGGAGTAACCAGCTTCCCGCATGAGGCTCTGGGTCCCATATACACTTTCTTAGAGTCGTAATGGCACTGTAACACATGATTGTATTATTAATCACCAAAATAGCATATATTTGTGCTGAATAAATGTTTTTGCATTCAATTGTACTCTGTTGGTACATATTTTGAATGTAGACACAAATTACTGGCACAATAAGATAGTTATACACCAATATTTACTATTCATCTTTTGTTTTCATTTAGCCAGTCTGTAAATTTTAACCCAATTCATATTTGAAAGCTAAGACTAGCTACAATACTACCTTGCAATGTTTATATTTTCTACCAAATGAATTTCTCTGGATTAGAAACATACTCATGATTTCCTGGAAATTAAAAATGGGATTGCTGGCAGCAAAAATATAAAATGGGGAAAATAGCATCTGTTGTTTGATAATAAAAGCTGTATATGACAAGTCCACAGCAGATATCATCCTCAATGGGGAAAAACAGAAATCATTTTAATTAGGGGCTGGAACCAGACAAGGATACCAACTCTCTCCACTCCTTTTCAACATAGTTCTGGAAGTCCTAGCTAGGACAATAAGACGAGAGAAAGACATGAAAGGAATCCTAGTAGGGAAAAAAGAAAGAAAGCTAACATACACAGATGATGGCACAGATGATACACAGATGGCTCTCTATGTAGAGAACCAAAAAAAAATCAACAGAAATGCTAAATAATAAATCAATACAGTAAGGTATCTGGATACAAAATCAACACACAAAAATCAATAGCATTCATTTGTGCAAAGAATCAGAAGAAGAAGAAATTAACAAAAAACACTCCATTTACCATCACACCAAAGAAAATTAAATACTTGAGAATAAGCTGAACAAAAGACATAAAGACCTAAACAAAGAAAACTATAAAACATTCTTAAAAGAAATAGATGATGTCAAAAAATGGAAAGACATTCCCTGTTCATGGATTGGAAGAATCAGCATTATCAAAATGGACATACTACCAAAATCAATGTACAGATTCAATGCAATTCCAATAAAGAGCCCAATGACATATTTTAAAGAGATTGAACAAAAATTACTGAAATTCATATGAATAGCTAAAATCTGCTTGACAAACAAAAGAGAGAATGGAGGTATTACTATTCCAGACTTCAAACTATACTACAAAGCTGTAAAACTTAAAACAACATGGTACTGGTACAAAAACAGACAAACAGATCAATGCATCAAAATTGAATACCCAGAAATAAAACCACACATATATGGTCAACTAATCTCTGACAAAGGGACAAAAAACATACTCTGGAACAAGGATAGCCTCTTCAGTAAATGGTGCTGGGAAAACTGGATCAAAACTTGTAAAAAAAATTGACCGGGACAACACCTTCACACCTTGAACGAAAATGAACTCAAAATGATCAATCAGGATTTGGAAGTGAGAATGACAAGGTGAGAATGCCAGCACCTGGCCATGCTGCTGCCTTCCTCCTGGAGGAAACAGAGACCACCAGGACTGGGGGCAACTGAGCCTTCCCCAACCAAGGGGACCTCCCCTCCCCCCATCCTCATGGCTCTGCCCAAATCTCCAAGGTGACTGTGTTCATTGGCTGGTGATTCTGTTCAGTCTCTCCTACTAGACAGGTGGCCCAGGGTGGAGAATAGTCTTCTTCTTGGGACCCCGTCACCAGTGCAGTGCAGCAGGTTCAGTGATTCTATATGTGGGGTGGGTGGAGAAAAGAGAGAGAAGGGAGGGAGGAGCGAGGGTGGTTCATAGAGGGAGGACGGAAGGACAGAAAGAAGGTAAGGAGGGAGGAGGGAGGAAGGGAAGAGGAGGGAAGAGAGAGGGTATTGGATAGAGGGAGGAGGAAAGAAAAAAGGAAAAAAAGGAAGGAGGAAGGGAAGGAGGGAGAGTTTAACCCAGTCCTGCACTGGCCAGTCTCAGATCCCCGCAGACCCTGCCCCCCACCCCTGTGGTGCCGGGGGCCCTACCCATGCAGCCCTGGAGGCCTGCCCTGCTGTGCTCTCAGCACTGCCCCCAGGGGTTTAATGTCTGCGTGTGCTTAGGCAGCTGCCACCATTTCCTTCAGGACGCCTGTGATGCCAACACGCTTTCACCAAGTGGAAACAGGGTCCCCCCAAATGCCATACAAAACCAGAGTGACCCAACAGGCCTCAGCAAGCACGCAGGGTATGGGGACTCCTGGTGCATGGGGAGAGGACTGCAGGCTGGTGGGGGCGTTTCACCAGGGTCCGCATGGGGGTCTGTGGGGCTCCCTGTCTGCTGCCCACTGTGTCCACCTCTTGGCCAATGTGTGGACCCAGGCTGGCTGGGTCAGTGCTCAGGATATAGGGTTCTCCTCTAGAAGATGCTCTCAGCTGAGTTGCAGCAGGTGGGTCAGCAACTGGTGGCACAGAGCAGAGGAGGACTCAGGAACCAGAGAACAGGGTTGCACAGGAAGGGGGCAGGGAAGGAGGGGGACCAATGACCCTTTAAAATGATGACTTTTATCTAATTCTTTATTTTCAACTAATTCTATATTTTATTTGTAATTTATATATTATCTTTTTCTCTCATTCTCTGCTTTATTTGATATTTATATTTATTCAGCTAATTTCAATTCTTCACTCATTTTGATACCCACAGAATTGAGATTCTCAGTTCCTCTCGAGAAGTAGGAGGGACTGGTGCCACCAGAGCTGGGCCCTGGGCCTGTAGCCACCCACACCCAACCTGCACCTGGCAGGTCCTGTCCTCCTTGCTAGCTACCCTAGCCTGGCAGGGGCAGGCTCCTCTCTCCAATTCAGATCCGTGACCCAGCCCAGTGTCCTGGCTAGGCCAGCTCCGCCAAAAGCACACCCAGACCTCTACGGGGCTCAGGTGCCTGGACAGGGTTTGGGGCTCAGGCATGGCACCTGCTCCTGGGCGGAGCTTTCTAGACTCTGTCACTAGGGGGTGCTCTGCAGGGCCAGTGAGGCGGAGTCAGAGGACTGCTGCCAGGAGCACCTCCACACTCTTCCCACATGTCATTGTTTGGGTTCTAAGCCGGTTGGCACTCTGATGTCACAAAGGGTGAGATGCCACTTGGCACTCCAGGTTAGGCCAGTGTTTACTGAGCCCAGAGGATGGAGCACCCAAACCCCATGGCCAGAAACCCAGGTCTGGACTACTGCGAGCTGGGCTTGCCAAGGACCCTTGTTACAGGCAGCCATACCCAGTCGGCCCCCATTCTGTGCTTCCTGGAAGGCTGTGGGGAGGCAGCACGATGGCTGACCACTGCACAGAGCCAGTGCATCTCCACTCGTCCTCATTCTTCCTTCATTGCACTCAGCAGAACTGCAAGTCTGAGTCACTCTGTGGACCAAACCACACCTTCAAGAAGTGATAATACATAATCATCCACCTAGGAAGTAGTTATCAGAACAATGCGAGAAACATGGCACTGAAAGTGTGAGGAGTAAATCTTTCCTGAAATAGAAAAGCATGGGTTGTTAAAGAGTTTGGAAATCTCTGCTCTCCAATTCAAACCCTTTCTTAAATGTTACCTTCTGCCCCTTTAAGCACCTTCAACCAACCTGGGAGAATAGCTATCGTCACAACACAGAAGGATCTGAGAAAAATAGAAAAAATCTTTTGCGTGCAGTTCTAGTAGCAACAATGCTCCTTGTTGGGGTGCGCATACCCCTGGGATGTGTTCAGGTAGAGGGTATTAAGGCAGAGAAATGCACCAATGTGTGTCCAGCAGAATAAAGATGCTGTGCATATATGCTCACATTCTATCACAGTATCATGATGCTCTGCAAATTCTCTTATGATTATTGAGGGCTGACTTCCACATCGTTCCCTACATACATGTTAGTCACAGGACTTCGCTCCTATGTAATACTCCCATGGAGTGTGAGCTCCCTCAGGCAAAGTTATATAGTATTGTCATATGGTTGTCCCTATGAGTTCTCTGCTATGTAGTGACAAGTGATTGGCCAGAAAAGAGCTTTACTACATTGTAATTCATAAGGTAGATCTCCTGGGAGTTATCTATAGATGTTACTGAGGGTTAAGCTCCAGAAGAAAGGGTCAGTACACGAAGACATTAAGAACCTCTCCTGTGTGAATTCTCTGATGTACAATCAGAACTGACCTCTGACCTCTGCCAAAGAATGTCTGATACTATGGGCATTCACGGTTTCTCTTTTTTTTTTGAGACTAGTTCTTGTAATTTTTGCCCATGGAACCGCAGGCTTATGTTGCCCGGGGTACCGCATACTCAAGCAATCCCCAGCCTCAGCTTCCCAGATAGCTGGGGTTAGAGGCATGCACCACCACGCCCAGCTATTTTGTGGGACTAGGTCTCGCTGTGTGAACCAAGATCCCTTGCCCCAGTCGCTTCATAGGCTGAAGCTTACAGGCACGAGCCACCGTGCCCAGCCTGACATTCACAGTTTCTCTCAAGTGCAGCATCTCTGATACACAAGGAAGCCTGGTTTCCAGGAGAAAACTCTTGTGTTTTGATTTGTTTATTTTGTGTTTTACATTCTATCACAACAGGTTTATTTGGAGAAAAACAGGCTTCTGCACAGTCCGGGACAGTCAGGAGAGCTACCACTGCGGCTTCGAAAGGACACACCTGCCGAGTCACAGGCGGGCAGAAGAATGAGCTCCAGGAGAACATTTTCCCACACTCTTGTATATCACAGGACTTCTTTCTAGCGTGCGCTCTGAATGTTCGGAGAAAGGTTACCTGCGCTCTTGAACACTCATAGGACTTCTC
>PVHY01024659.1:0-19324 GCA_004024945.1 Uropsilus gracilis
CAGCAATTAAAAACGACAAATTTGATGAATTTATGGAAACCTGGATGTACCTAGAAGAAATCATTCTAGCAGAAACGAGCCAGATGGAAAGGGACAGAAACCAAATGGTTTCACTAATATATGGTCAACCAAATGAAACTGCACAAGAGGAGAATGGGGACCAACTGGAGTGGGTGGGAGGGGGAGGTGGTGGGTGACCATTAAAAAAAAAAGAATGACAAATTAGATGACTTCTTGACAACATGGATGTACTTAGAAGGAATTATACTAGCAGAAACAAGTCAAAAAGAGAAAGACAGAAGTTAATGGTCTCACTAATATATGGGACATATTGAAGAAAAAAAAAAGTAAAAAAAAGTCATGAGGAAAAGACAAAACAGGCTGAGCACCAAACTGAAGCACACAACAATGGACAGAAGGGAAAGGGGGGAGGGAAGGAAGGAAGGGGACAAATCCCTGGGATTGCAAAGATGTGAAATTTACATATAAATAAAAAAGACTTATTAATCATTTGGTGGAATGTTAACTGCAACTGGATGCTGGAGCAAGATCCATTGTGGAGGGTGTTAGAGTCGTGACAGGGTCCTGTGGACTGTGTCGGAACACTGAGATTCTCGGGGGAATCTGAAGTGGAGGTCAGGAGATGAAGAAACGGGCAGAGGAGCCACACGATAGGCCAGGGGGCGCAGTCAGGGATGGAAGAGAAGTGTCTGGGAACCCTAGAGGAGGAGATGATTCACATGTCAAATACTCCTCCGAGCAAGAAAGATGAGGCGATTCGTTTATCTTCTTGAAAGAAATGCCTGTTTGAATCCTTTGCCCTTTTTCTAACTGGGTTGTTGTTGTTTTTTAATTTATATAAATAAATTATATATATATATTTCACATCATTGTAATTCCCGGGGTAACTGGGTTGTGTATCTGTTCAAATCCTTTGCCCCCTTTTCAATTGGGCTGCTCATTTTTTTGGTTTTGGGTTGCAGTTTTCTATGGGTTCTGGATATCAATCAATCCTTTGTTGGACAGATGTTTTATAAATATTCTCTCCCATTCCATGGGTCGTCTTTTCACTGTATTGAGAACATCCTTTGATAGAGGAAACTTTTTAAATTTTGATGAAGTCAAATGTACTTGTGTTTTTGTTTTGTTGGTAATTGTCCTTGTCTTTCCAAGCAACTAGAATAGCATCTGATTCATAGGATTACTGTGAGGATTACATAAATGAAAACATGGGAATACATGTCAAAGGATTGGAACAGCGTCAGCCACATCAGAAGCACTCAATAAATATTAGCTATTACCCAGGGTAAGCTTGTAATATAATCACCAGTGATCAGAGGCATAGAACCAACAGAGTAGAGAGTTTCAAAGAAAGCATGATCAACAGTATAATAGGATACAAAGGTGTCAAGTCAGATCAAACAAACTTAGACTTGACATCTACAAAGTCAAACAGTGATTGACGGCAAATTATATTGGATTGAGAACATTTGTTAAACTCTTTTTGATTTTTAGGATCAAGTGTCTTGCTGTTTCCGCCTTTCTAGTGCTCCAAAGCTGGACTGAACCTGAGAGGTTTGCTCAGGTATAGCAGAGAGAACACTTGGTGTGCAGCCAGAACACCCAACTCCCCATCTCTGGCCTTCTATCACTTAACATCTGAGATTGCTTCCCACTGTTCTAGTCTCCCTACTCTTCGAGAAGGATTATTCGTAAGTCATTATTATCATCATCATAAATGGTTCTGTTCTGATTCTTCATCCTGTTCTTTCCACCCAATAGTTCTTCTGTGTACCAGGTCTTGTGAACCTGAGTGTTCCTATTTAGGACATGAGCTTACAGGTTTGTAGAGATTATAAGGTAAAACTAATGCATGCTGAATGCTTATGGCAGTTTTGGCTGCTGTTGTATTCTAATGAACACGTTATGTCTGATTTCTCATGGCACTTCTAGCTTCAGCTCTGCTTCCTGAACCACTGCATTCTTCCAGAGCGTGGGTCTGCCTCAGCTGTGGCTAGAAGAAGCAGTTCTTGATATTATCATTGACTGTATCAGTGAATCTTTCTTGTTCACAGATAGGAGAACCCAGTGAACCAAGTTATGAGTGTACTGCAGGAGTTCTTTCCTAAGATTTCTTTTGCAGTTCAATAAACAGAACATTTATCGAATTCTGAATCCCTATAACTACTAAAGCAAAGATGTTTTCAGTGACATAACCATTTATTCAGATCACTATCACCCTGGAAAGTCACATTTCAGGCCAAGATGTAAGTCCTGTTTATTTAATGTGGTTTGTAGCCTGTTGTGAAATTACCTGGTTGATTCTTTCTTGAAATATGTATTACGCATTCCAATATAACATATGAATGGATACATTTTAAAGATATAATAAATTCCGTAAGAATACCTGAACAGTTCAAAGAATCCAAATGTAAACCTACAGACATCTGTTCACAATATTTTCTTTGTTAATGGCGAATGGTAACAGATGGAAAGAATTTTAAATTCAACGCACATTTTGTTGTTGTTGTTTTGTTTTGTTTTTTTGAGACTAGGTCTCGCTATTTTTGCCTATGGGACCGCAGGCTTTCGTTGCCCGGGGTACCACAGACTCAAGCAATTCCCAGCTTCAGCTTCCCAGGTAGCTGGCATGACAGGCGCGCACCACCACGCCCAGCTATTTTTTTGGAACTAGGTCTCACTATGGGCCCTAGGCGGGACTCAAACCGCCATCCCTAGCTCCGGCCACTTCATAGGCTGAAGCTTACAGGCACGAGCCACCGTGCCCAGCTCAACGCATGTTTGTTGAGTGGCCTTCTTTATATTAGGTCTAACAACCACTCTGATGAAAAGAATTCCCATTTTAGAGATAAGTGGCTGTCAGATAAGCTAAATCTATAGCCCAAGAGTCCAAGTCACTTGTCAAGGAAATATAATAGATTATGTTCTCCAAAAGATTCTTTGACTTCAAATTTTTTTTTTTTTTTTTTTTTTTTGAGACTAGGTCTTGCTATTTTTGCCTGTGGAACCCCAGGCTCTCGTTGCCCGGGGTACCACAGACTCAAGCAATCCCCAGCCTCAGCTTCCCAGGTAACTGGGATTACAGGCATGCGCCACCATACCCAGCTATTTTTTGGAACTAGGTCTCACTACGGGCCCCAGGCGGGACTCGAACCGCGATCCCTAGCCCCTGCCGCTTCTTAGGCTAAAGCTTACAAGCACGAGCCACTGTGCCCGGCCTTGACTTCAAATTAGATATTTATTCCATGGATTCTGCTAGCTTTATCTCCTTTCCCTATAGAGTCCCACCACAGGGACACATGTCTCCACATAGACACACGTGCCTGCACACAGGAGCCTTCGTCACCAATTCAGGTAGCGTAATCCACCTTCCGTTTGATCACAGGATTCCTGAAGGAACTCAATAAACCCCTCTGTACATTTTTCACTCACATATTAAAATCGCTCTTCTTATTTCTTTAGATTTTTCTCCCCTAACTGCCTATGAGGTTGGTGCAAGATCTTTTTGCAAAAGCACTTTGTAAGCTGAAAAGATATCTTTGTTATTTTGTAGTGGGATCCAGTCTTTGTCCCATTTTACTAGTTGGCTGTGGTGAGAAATTAAATGTGTAAACAATACCAATATTATCATTATTCCAGGAATTGAGTTGAGTGGAATTGAAAGACTTTTCTAACAACTCAAACCAAGCAAACAGTCCCTGATTTGCTCTCCCAAACTAAATATATTAACTTTGTGGTGGCCAAATATTGACCTAATGACCAAATGAAAGCAAAAAAAAAAAAAAAAAAAAAAAACTCTAAAGCACTTACACTCAACACAAATGAATGACCTCAAATGCTTCAGACAGCAACTCTTTCCATTAAGTCGAGACTGGAAAAGGAATGTGTGTTAAAGGAAAAGGGATGTGTGTTAATAGAGTAAGGAGAGATTTTCAAAACACCTTTTCCCAGGAATTCTAAAAATATCTTATTTATAGAAAGCAAAGCAGGGCCGGGCACCGTGGCGCGTGCCTTTAAGCTTCAGCCTATGAAGCGGCTGGGGCTAAGGATCGCGGTTCGAGTCCTGCCTGCGACCCGCAGCGAGACCTAGTTCCCAAAAAATAGCTGGGCGTGGTGATGCGCACCTGTAATCCCAGCTATCTGGGAAGCGGAGGCTGGGGATGGCTTGAGTCTGTAATACCCCGGGCAATCAGAGCCTGCGGTTCCATGGGCAAAAATAGTGAGGCCTAGTTTCAAAAAAAGCAAAGCAGATACCATCTCCCACATGATCTGCCTATGCACTGCACTGCAGCACCACCGGCAGGAATCACGTTTCCCATTTGGGATTATCAGGCAGGACACTGGTTCAAATCTCAACTCCACTTCTCAGCTAGGTGACCTTATGGCCTCAGTTTCCTTGCATATAAAATGGAAATAATCATCGCGTTGCTGTCAGGATTCAGGGAATTATTTACATGAAACGCTACAGCTGTCAGAAAATATTCTTTTCCTTTGGATCTCAAGTTCCCTTTTTTGCTGAGAAATTCCTCTAAGCCTTGCCCCTTGCGTAATTAAAGCCCACCTGGTGAATGCTGAGCCACTGATTTGTTCCAGCCTTAGGGTGATCTGGGGTTGGCTGGCCAGGTGGCACAGGACTTGGAGGAAGCAGAAAGGCAAGGAGGGAGAGGGAGGCAGTTGAGATCATCCCTACTTTTTGTTTGCGGTGCTCTCTACCAAGGAGGCCGAGAAGGTGAATTACTTGGAACACTAGGTCTATAGACTCTGAAGAGTTATGCTCCACTATAGGATTCTTGAACAAATGACAGGAAATTTGGACAAAATTAATTTGAACAAAATGAAATGGATCACTTGAAAAAAAGGAGAGACATAAAAGATGACGTCTACATACATGCAAGCCACCAAAATATTGACAGCGGTGCTCTAGCTGGTCATAACAGCTTGCAGTTGGAGTTTCTTAGGCTGTTTGTCAGAAGGTCAAAGTATTTTCCAGTCCTATAGAAAGGCTTGTCATGGTTCTAAGGACTGCTGACTTGTATCCATGAAATCATAAATATTTGAATTTGGAGACAGCATTTGTTAAAATAATACATTTACTTACTGCTTCAATTTTATTTGTATAAGAGACTGATGTTGACCTAACAAACTTGAGATATTAGCTTCACCAACTTTATGCTGTAGCTTCGCTAGTCTCTAACTGGTGTCTGAGGTGTTTTTTTGGGGTTTGTTTGTTTAAGGCAGAAAGCACCTAGACCACTTGTCTGGACTTCATTTTCTAGGCTTGTGTTTAATAAACCTGGGAACTGCCGGGCACGGTGGCTCATGCCTGTAAGCTTCAGCCTATGAAGCAGCTGGGGCTAGGGATCGCGGTTCAAGTCCCGCTTGGGGCCCATAGCGAGACCTAGTTCCCAAAAAATAGCTGGGCGTGGTGGTGCGCACCTGTAATCCCAGCTACGTGGGAAGCTGAGGTTGGGGATTGCTTGAGTCTGTGGTACCCCGGGCAACGAGAGCCTGCGGTTCCACGGACAAAATAGCGAGACCTAGTCTCAAAAAACAAACAAACAAAAAACCCTGGAAACTCAGACACTCACTTCTGAAAAGCAGAGCAAATCCATGTTCTTCTGTCCTGTGTTTGAGAGAAGTGTTTGTCACAAGAGTGTCTGACCACTGGGTGGGAACCCAACAGGAATCCTGGTATGACTTTGTCCTCAGAATATACTCGTCTTGGAGGGATTAGAAGACATGATCTAGTCCAGACCCCTCGATGTACAGAAAAAGAAACTGAAGACTAGTCAGGTTAATTAACTTCAGTTACTCAACAGGCTTGACATATAAAATCATAATATCAACATTTCATGGGACATGTGCTTTTCCACATTTCAAAAAATTGTGTAAATCCCCCCCCCCAAATAGTGTGTTGTGCTGACTTCTCATGCAAGTGTAGAAACCTCCAAAAGCCTTTGTGATGGAATCTAGGATGGTCAAAGGGAATATGAATGAATGCAGAGATAAACAGATAAGAGGCTTCCTTAACCCCATTCTCTTTAACTTGGCTTTCTTTGTGACCCCGGTGGGGGTCGCCCATGTAGATTTGCTTCCCAGGAGATACATTCTGTTCTGCGATTCTCAGAAATTTCTCTACACCCAAGCCAAGATATCCTCTCTTAAATCCTTTTATTCTCTCTGCTGATAAAGTGGTTGGCGCCTGTTGGGTAGAGAATGCCAAAACTCTGATAAAATAATATACTTTGAAGGGAATAGCAAAATGCTGTGTACCATTTGCCCTAAGTAGACCTAGGCCATCTGCTTGTGGTAGGAAAAGATCAGCAAAGGCCTGAAAATGTGTCTAAAGCTTCGAGAGTTTCACATTCTGGCTGCTCGGGGCTCAGTTCTGTGTAGCTCAATGCCTGTGTGCCTCAGGAATGAAAGCTAACTCAGCAGCCAGCGATCTATTAGTATTTCTGAGCCTCCCATGAGGTTCTCAGAACTCAAGTAGAACTTCCTGAGAAAGTGTTGCTGCACACTATTTACAAAAGTCCAAATATAGAAACAGCCCCAAAGCCCCAAAACAGACAAATGGATCAGAAAGTTGTCATAAATGTTCACAGTGGAATAGTATTCAGCAATCACAAAGACAAACGTGATGCCTTTGTGATAAGATGGATAGACCTAGACAGAACCATGCTAGCAGAAATAAGCCAGAAGGAAAAAGAGAAATACCGGATGATCTCACCTATATGCGGAATATCAGGAAAACAAACAAAAGGACAAGAAAAAGTTAAAACTAACAAATTGACAGCAGGGTTGGGCACGGTGGCTCGTGTCTGTAAGCTTCAGCCTATGAAGCAGCCGGGGCTAGGGATCGCAGTTCGAGTCCCGCCTGGGGCCCGTAGCGAGACCTAGTTCCAAAAAAATACCTGGGCGTGGTGGTGTGAGCCTGTAATCCCAGCTACCTGGGAAGCGGAGGCTGGGGATAGCTTGAGTCTGTGGTACCCCAGGCAACAAGAGCCTGCGGTTCCATGGGCAAAAATAGCGAGACCTAGTCTCAAAAAAAAAAAAAAAAAATGACAGCAGAACTAAAGCATATAGTTAGGGAAGGGTGGTCAGGGGAGGCCAGGGGAGAGATGGGCATGGGAGATAGGGTGCTGGTAGAACCTCATTGCTGCTGCAATGTTAGTGTCATTTTTAAATATATAAAGCTTCTGTTGTTAAGATAGTCCAAAATCTTTGTTAAGTGTGATAAAAATATAAATGTGCTAGTGTATTAGAACAACTAGATTGGACCAAATAATATCAGATAAAGCAAAGGGGAGGTTTTTTAAATGCTTTTTTTTTTAAAAAAAAAAAGCTTTTATGGGATAATTTCTTAACTTGATCATTCTATTTTCATCTTCCAACCTGATTAGAAAGAATTCGGAGCAGAATCCTATGTTTTTATTGCTCACTATGGAATGAGGAACCCCAAGGTTCTGAATCACTGTCTTCTCATTTGGGAGAGGAACAGTGAAAGAAAACAAAAGATCGCTCAAGCCAGCTCTCTTAAAGCCTCCTGACACCACTCAGCTTCCTGTCTAGTTCTTTTGATAGTGAGTGGCACAGCTGAATGGAGCAGCTGGTCCCCTCTTTATGATGGAGTTGAAAATAGAACTTCCCTATGATGGGCGGGGTTTGCCAGAAAGACCCCAGAGAAGAAACCGGAAGGACAAAAAAGGAAAGCGTGGCTGGTAGGAGCCACATGGCAGGATGCCAGAGAACAGAAGGCTGGCAGTGGCCATGAGTCATGACATGGCCGGGCATGTGGAGCCCAGGTGGGCCGCATTGTGGCCAGATGTGCAGAACGGGGGTCCTGGAGAAGAAAGGTGTGTGGAGCCGGAGCTAGAGGCGGCATGGAAAAGAAAAGAAACAAAAGGCTTCTCTTGTTTGAAAGCAGGAAAGCTGGTACGCGGAGAGAGCCTTGGATTTGGAAAGCTGGTTTTGCACCAGTATTTGCTGGAAAACTTTGCAGACCCGTGGAGAAGCTGAACAGCTTGGAAAGCAGGAGAGAGAAGCAAAAGGAAGACTTGGAAAACCTGGAGCTTAAAACTTGGGATTTGTGTCTGCTTGAAAGACTGGACTTCGTGGGATGGCTACCTCAGGTGTGGAGGGATGAAAGGGCACCATCTTGGACATGTGTTTTTGGGTCTTTTGAACTAAAACAGTGGATGGGGTAAGATGACTCTTGCAGCCTTTGTGACTTTTGAAACCAAAAGAGTGGGACGAGTCTGGGGACAAAGCCAGATTTTAAGGCTGCAGCTTATTTTTCCTTTGGCTCACAAGATGGAGGCTTCTTGCCCTTTTTTCACCTGGTATCACTTTCAAAATGGGGAGATGGGCTCTTGCCCCGTTCTCTCTCCTTTAAGGTGTTAGCAAGACACACCTGTGTCATTTCCACTGGTCACATCAGATCTTACCACATCATTTGTTTTTATCCATCTCTTCTCTTGAAGGCAAGATCTGTCAGAACAGAGAGAATACTGCATAGCCATGGCTTGGCTCTTGGAAGTAACCTTTGAAAGTAACATTCCTCAGAGATTATCTTGTCCCTTCTCCGGGACTGGGACAATGCATTAGTGCTAGCACATTTGCATAAGAATGAAGGCCTTCCTCAGGGAACCTGCCCTCACCCATCCATCTCAGGAAATAACTGTAATTTTCAGTTGCATTTTTACAAGGCTTTTTGCAAGCATTTGCCTTCAGTGATCCAGAAAATGCACGTTCACGTATGATGGACAATCACAAATGCTTTTCTGTACAACTACTGTACTGAATCCACTACTTTCGGTATCACTTTGCCCAAAGAAACCAGCCCAGCGTAGGAACATTGGAACTATTTTTCCCCTCTGATGTTTCCTTGACAGATAAAGAAAATGGAACCATCTGCCCAAAGCAAGCAGAGCTGATCTCTGATCGGTAAGAACACCAACTGGCCACAGCCTCTCTTGAGCTCTCTGGCCCAGAGACAAAGCCCACTTATTTCAGACGGGTCAACACTGTCCCCCAGTGGACAGACAGCTAGCAGGGCTGCGCCATCCCCTTGCTCCTGCCTGAACCACAAGTATTCCAACAGGAACATGATCATTTTGTGGGATCCCAGCGACTGTTGCTGGTCTTGTAGAAGAGAGAACAGGGAGGAAGTGCTGAAAAGCCTTTCATTTGAGTGTCACAAATAAGCACAATTTAAAGGTAAAGATAAAGACATATTTTGATTGTGCTGGTGCTTTTCTTTGTTGTTATTTTAACTACCAGCTGGGGAGTTTAACTACTGATTTAACTTCCTAAAAGTATGGGAAGCTCAGATTATAAACCAACTGAGCATGTCTGCGGAGACGCTCATGCTCGAACAGGCAGGTGGGAGCACGGCTGGTACTTGATCACCTGCCTGTGCTGTGGGAAGATGGCCCGGGGCAGAGTAGACAAATTGTTTATTGTTCACAGTGCCAGTGCATGTGTCTTCTGAAAACTGAAAATAGAGGTTTTTGTGCCCGTGTGGATTGAAGCCTGAGGAAGTGAACCCTCTTACTGGAGTGAAATCAGGGAATGAACTGATACAGGGTTGTGAGTGACACAGTTAAAAATTGTACTGGTGCCAAAATACCTTGGTGGGTGGGGTCTGAGAGAAAGACCCCGAGTGAGAGAAAATGAGAAGTGGGAAGAGAAGGTGGAGATCAAAGGAAGGAGAGAGGAAAGGAAAAGAAGGGAGGAGACAAGAATGGCAGCCTGAGAGAACAGGGCCACGTGGCCTGGCCAGGGGAAGCCCCCTGGAAGAATGAGCTGGAGGTGGCAAGGAGCCATGGTGGCCAGTAGAAGAGTGGCCGGTATGGAGAATGTGACACGGCAGCAAGGTGGGTTAGTGAGCTGGTACCTGGAGATGGCCGGGGATTTGGAAAGCTGATTTGTGCATTTGTGGAAGAAATTTGAAGAGCCTTGGAGAAGCGGAGCAGCAAGAACACTGGAGAGAGAAGAAGCAAAGAGAAGACGCCAGAGAAAGACTGGACTGTGCCTTAGTTTTGGAGGGGCGATGTGTCTTTGGGACCTTCGAGACTGAAAATGGTGACTGAACCACTTGTGGCTTTGAGGACTTTTCGTTTTCCTGGTTCATTTCCTTGTAAATAAAACCCTGTTGTTTAAATTGCCTTTGTCTGGTAACTGCTCCGCATGGGTGACTGCATGAGTGATGCAGACCTGTGGCCTGTTGGTTAGAGGCTTCTGCCCCTTGTGACCCGATTTCAGAACTACGCTTCCATTCTCTGTGTGTGTCTCAAGAGACAAGAACAGAGACAGCCTCCGCCTCATCTCATTTGTCCCGAATCCCTTTCGCTTGACTAAACTGCCCTTGACACTCGTAACAACTGACTTATTTTCACATTAAAATAGAAGGCTCTTGGCTGGGCACAGTGGCTCATGCTTGTAAGCTTCAGCCTATGAAGCGGCCGGGGCTAGGGATCGCGGTTCGAGCCCCGTCTGGGGCCCGTAGCGAGACCTAGTTCCAAAAAAATAGCTGGGCGTGGTGGCGTGCGCCTGTAATCCCAGCTACCTGGGAAGCTGAGGCTGGGGATGGCTTGAGTCCGTGGTACCCCAGGCAATGAGAGCCTGCGATTCCACGGGCAAAATTAGCAAGACCTAATCTCAAAAAAAAAAAAAATTAAATAAAATAAATAAATAAATAAATAAATAAATAAATAAATAAATAAATAAATAAATAAATAAATAAATAAATAGAAGGCTCTTGGCCTTAGAGTTTCTTGCTACCTTTATAAAATGTACCTTACTATTTATTTCTTCTCTCCAGTTAAAACTCTTCAACAAGCTGAAGGCCTTTATCTGGCATCACTTTAAACTTAAAAAAAATTTTTTTTTGAAATAATTTTTTACCATGTCTCGTAATTAAATGATCCCTGGTAGCCCAGTTACATGAATAACTTCTTCCAACGTAGATAAAAGTTTTCTTATATTCAGTCCAGCTTAGATTGACTATTCTATTTGAAAACCCAAATCAGTCTAAATGAAATATACTATCTTGGGGTGTTTTAATCTCTAGAGAAGAAATAACATTAACACACCACAAGCACTAGCTTTTTGTTCCCATAGAATTAAGTACAAGGCCACTGACCATATTTATAGATCAATATTTGATTGTTCTGAGGCAAAATACTAGAATGGGTAGTATTCTAATCCTACAAGTAAATCTGGTTTTGGAAAACATTTCATTGAAACGCCAAGTAGTTTTATTGAAGTAGTTCACAGTGGGTTGCCCAAATTCTCTTTGAAGTAGATGGCAAAGGAAGGCCTGTACTAAAAAATAATGATCTTATTTATGAGAAAGATTGAGATTCCAAGCCAAACAGCATTAATCTGCAGGCCAAAGGGGTGGTGGGGAGGGACATATGGAGCTAGCTCTTCTGTATCTTGAAGAAATGGGTCCTTAGTAGAGAACATGAGCTATAAACATCTTTACCTCGAATTCTTGCCTTGCATACAGGATATAAAACATGAAAAAAGTTATATAGCAACACAGAGATGAAATTTCTCGAACAGCCAATTTCACTACAACAATGACTACTTTTCAGAGCATGTATGTCAAGTCCATCGCCTTAACCGCTCAGCCACGACTACACAACACAGAGCATGTATGTCAAAATCAAAAATAGAGAAGGAAAAAGGTTAAGTAGGAATAAACATGGATTTTTAAGGGTCTTTATTTATTAAGAAATAAAATTTTCTAAGGGTCTCATCAGCATAGTTTTTTTTTTTTTTTTTTTTTGAGACTAGGTCTTGCTATTTTTGCCCGTGGAACTGCAGGCTCTCGTTGCCCGGGGTACCAGGGACTCAAGCAATCCCCAGTCTCAGCCTCCCAGGTAGCTGGGATTACAGGCACACACCACCACGCCCAGCTATTTTTTTTGGAACTAGGTCTCGCTTCGGGCCCCAGGCGGGACTCGAACCGCGATCCCTAGTCCCAGCCACTTCATAAACTGAAGCTTACAGGCATGAGCCACCATGCCCGGCCTAGCATAATTAATAATTGACCCAAATTGGTACAGGGCAATTCAGCTGGATGAACAGCAGGGCCTCTGCTAGTGACATAGCTGACAATTGTATTGGGCGCCATAATGTCCTGGTGGGCAGGTCTGAGAGAAAGACCCACAAGAAGAAAGGAGAAGTGCAAACAGGGCTCATCAAAGGAGGAGCAAGTGAGAGGTGTGGGAGACGCTCCCCTGAAGAGCGTGGCCAGGTTGGGTGGAAGTCCCCCAGAAGAGTGAGCTGGTGGTGGCGAGGAGCCATGGTGGGGAGTTGGCCAGAAGAGAGGTAGCTGGTGTGGAGTCGGATGCCAGAATGGCAGGATGGGGTGACCGGGGGCTGCTGCGGGCAAGCCTGGTGAATTTGGCCAGACGCTGGCAAAGGCAGGTCTGGTAAAGGAAGACCATGGCGCCGGAGCAACATGGCATGGAAAGCTGGTACCTGGGAAAGCCAGGGACTTGGAAAACAGATTTTGTATCAGTATTTGTTGGAAAAGTTTGAAGAACCTTGGATAAGCTGAGCTGCTTGAAATGCTGAAGAGGGAAGCAGAGAGGACTGAAAAGAAAGACTGGATTTTGTGAAGTACCTGCCTCAGGTGTGGAAAAGAACATCATCTTGAACATATCTTTGGGACTTTTGAACTAACCGGTAATTGGGGTAAAATAACTGGCCACTTGTGGCATTAAGGACTTTTTGTTTCCCTTGCTTATTTATTTATTAAAAAAAAATTTTTTTGAGATTAGGTCTCGCTATTTTTTGCCCATGGAAACGCAAACTCACGTTGCCCGGGGTACCACAGACTCAAGCAATCCCCAGCCTCAGCCTCCCAGGTAGCTGGGATTACAGGCATGCGCCACCGCGCCCAACTAATTTTTGGGACTAGATCTCGCTGTGTTGTCCCGAGCGGGACTTGAATCACTATCCCTAGTCCCAGCTGCTTCATAGGCTGAAGCTTACAGGCATGCACCACCGTTCCCAGTTCCTTGCTAATTTAAAGCCCCACTGAGGGCCAGGCACGGTGGCAGGTGCCTTTACTTGCAGCCTACAAAGCAAGGCCGAGACTGGGAATTGCTTGAGTCCACAGTTCAAGACCTGCCTGGGGCAACATAGTGAGACCTAGTCTCAAAAAATAGCTGGGTGTGGTGGTGCCTGTAATCCCAGCTACTGTGGTGGTGCCTGTAATCCCAGCTACCTGGGATCGCTTGAGTCCCTGGCACCCTGGGCAACATGAGCCTGTGGTTCGCTGAGCAAAAGAGCGAGACCTAGTTCAAAAAAATAAAAAAAATAAAGCCTTATTGTTTAAATTGCAGTGCGACTCCAGCAACTGCCACACGCAGGCAGTAAGAACCTGGAAGTATCTAGGCGGCAGAAGCTGCATCTTAAAAGTACCACTCTTTTCCTTTAGCTTCTTGGTTGAAGACTTCTGCCCCATTTGACCCAAAATCAAAATGAGTTCACTTCCTGGAAAAGTTACCAAGATCATCATCATCTCTCTAAAAAATTTTAGGTTCTAAGTTTTCTCTTAGCACAAGTGATACAGAGATGAGTCAAAGACGAGGCAGCCATCATTGAGATACCAAATTGCTGTATCACAAGAGACCTACCATGTTGGTTTCACTCTCTTGGTATTTTCAGTACTGAGGAACATTCTTCCCACTCTCCTAAAGTTGTACAATGTAACACTGAGTGTCATAGCTAGACAATAGCTGAAGTGCTAAGTGAGGCAAATCAGTGATGTATATACATGGTATACAGCTGTCTTTAAGTAGCCCTTTGACATAGTGGAGGTGAAACTCCATCTTATGGGAGCTCTTGTCAAGTCTTGGTTAAAAGCAAAGTTTCCATTCATTGTGAGGTAATCTGGCTTGGAGACCTATCCCCAGCATTTGCTAACAAAGTCAAGGGACTTTGTACAAGATAGTTAATCTAAGTTTCAGTTTCTAACTCTATTTTCAGGGATACTATTACACATATCCCCTCCATTGCTGAGGGATTTGAATAAAAAAAGATAGATGAGTAATTTAGCACAAAGCCTGGGAATACAGTAAAAGCTCAACAATTACTAGCATCTGGCATTATCATCATACAATGATAATAGTCATACTTACTATTCCTAAATGCAGTTTTTACAAAGGACCTGGAGACTAGCAGATGAAATCATGATTTCTTTTAGCTAAAAGTGTTCTGAGAAATCATCCAGTCCATTGCTTCTCATTCACCCATTCAGATAATTTTTTTTTTTTTTTGAGACTAGGTCTCGCTATTTTTGCTTGTGGAACCGCAGGCTCATGTTGCCTGGGGTACCACGGACTCAAGCCATCCCCAGCCTCAACTTCACAGGTAGCTGGGATTACAGGTATGTGCCACCACGCCCAGCTATTATTTTGGAACTAGATCTTGCTACATTGCCCTGAGCGGGACTCAAACTGTGATCCCCAGTCCCCAATGAAACTTCCTAGGCTGCTGCTTACAGGCATGGACCACTGTGCCCAGCTCAGAGAATTTTTTTAAAAAATTGATATCCTAACACTGCCAGACAAAAGAATATTTATTGTATGAATCTTTTTAGATGAAATTCTAGAAAAGGCAAGATACATAGGTAGTGGCAGTACGTATCAGTGATTGCCTGGAGAGTAGATGTGAAGGACTGACAGCTCGGGGTACTTTTGGGAACTTTTGGGGGTAACAGCAATATTTTTTATCTTTATTGTGGAATTGATTTGTCAAGATCATGGGAACTGCAACCTCAAGGCCAGTGCATTATTACATCATATGTGAAATAGATCACAATAAAGTTAAAGGAAAGAAAATACTGATGCTGGGTCTCACCCACAGAAATTCCAATTTAACTCCTAAGGGGAGGGCCAGGAATCAATATTTTTTTCATGTACCTAATACATCAGCCATGGTTGAGGACCATGAATCAAATCCAATTTTATCCTCTTCTAGATAGAGTGGATCGCCCTGGAAAGGTCCGGGGTGTGTGTTTGTGTGTGTGTGTGTGTGTGTGTGTGTGTGTGCATGCACGCGTGTGTGTCTTCAGTACTGGAAACTGTTGGCACAGAGCAGATACTCAAGAAAATTTTCTGAATTGAAAAAATAGGTGCGCGTCAACATTTTTCAAGGAGCTCTGCTGTGCCAGGCACAGAGACAAGCAGTTATGTATATTATCTTACAGAATTTTTACAGTTTTTGATTAGGGTCTGAAGGTGCCCAAATCAGACCATGCCAAGATTTCAGAACTGGCCTCAACATACCCCACTCTGAAATGTAGAATATTTGGGGCTAAGAGTAATGAAATCCTTTGAGGCTAAGGATAAGTTTCTTCCCCACATCTTTGCTTAAGTCCTTTGCCCTTCCCTGACTGAGGAAGTGATCACCATGTCTTAAGCTTCCGCCCTTTTCCTAATAGAAGTAGTCATGCTTCCCCTTTTGTATCCTAGAAGAAAGATGTAGATTAGATCAGCTCATCTAGTGGCAGGTTTATCGGTGAACAGGTAAACTCTGAGAACCTCATCTTTCCTCTGAAAGTAGAGACGAGCTAATGCCCTACTTGTTGCTATCATCCCTTCCAACCCCCTGGTCTCTAAAGGCAGGATAAATATCCCTGGCAGAGAAATATGCCTGGTCTACTTCACTGTTCTTTCAAAATGTCCAGCAATGTAAACTCTCAATGTGTACGTTATAAAACTGATTTTTCCTTGGCTAACCCATCCCATGCTGTTTCCACTACTCGTCCAGCCTAAGAAGGACCCACAGGAGTACAGGATAATCTAGTTTGCTCCCCAACAGTCATCATCATTTGTTTTTTTTTTTTTTGTTTTGTTTTGTTTTTTTGAGACTGGGTCTCGCTATTTTTTGCTCGTGGAACCACAGACTCTCGTTGCCTGGGGTACCACAGACTCAAGCAATTCCCAGCCTCAGCTTTCCAGGTAGCTGGGATTACAGGCACGCGCCACCATGCCCAGTTATTTTTTTGGAACTAGGTCTCGCTACGGGCCCCAGGCGGAACTCGAACCATGATCCCTAACCCCGGCCGCTTCATAGGCTGAAGCTTACAGGTACGAGCCACCGTGCCCGGCCCAGTTATCATTTGTAAGGCAGAAAATGGGCTGAGAGAGGCTTAGTGATTGCCCAAGGTTACAGAGCAAGCAAGTGCTAGAATGAAATTGGGACTGAGGTCAGTTTTCAGAGGTCATGCTTTCTCTACCATATTCTATTTGGTGGCAAGTTGTGTATATTATGTAGCCCTCCCTTTATGAGGTGTTAAGCTTCTTAAAGACAATAATGAAATTTTAGCATTTATAATCTCATGAGATCTGCATGTAGAATATGCAATTTTTAACTTTTCCAGAGTAACCCAGAGGTTATAAGATCTGTTAGAGCCTGCAGTTCTAAGAAGACCTGCCATCATGGGGTGTCACAGAGGTTGTGATTTGAGTGGACATATTTCTTTCTTTATTCTTTCTAGCTTCTGTACACTCTGAAGGATATCCACACAGTGCAAGGATCATACCCAGCAGTAGCTTAAAAGGCCTATATCTCAGAGCACATACCAAAAATATCCCTGGAATGACATTGTGCCTTCGAACCAGAAGTGGGCACTTGTTGCCAGTAAATTTAGCTGCATAGATGATGCTGTATTTGAGCAATCGAAAGGCATCCAAACGACTCTTAAAAAAAGAAAAAAGAAAAAGTCATAAAGACATTAAATCCCAAATAAGGACTCTTTGCTCTACTCAGCAGGATTCATAACTTTGAACCAAAAATTCTACACTCTGTCTCTATCATCCCATTAGAAATACCTCTGTAAGTTCACCAAAGACCTCTTCTTGCCAAGGAGGGGGCCAGTTCCATGTTTTTCCTTTCACTTGATTGCTTCATGATGTTTGAAAATTATTCACCAGCTCCACCTTTTCAAACTTGTTCCAGGGCTTCTATGGTCTCACTTTCTCCCATTTAATTCCTATTTCTGGAGGTTTTCCTAGAGTCTGTCCTGCACAACTTTCCCTCTAGTTGATCACTTAGTATCTATTGTTCTAAAATCTCCCATCTTTCCTCCTGCCGGCCACTCTCTTTGCACTTGAGTGACTCCCACTTTCAAGCACTATTTCTGCCTCCAAGTGTCTTCCAAAGCTCCTATTCCCTTCTAAGGCCAGAAGTGGAGGTTGAACTGCCTACCTGGTTTTTTTTTTTTGTTTGTTTGTTTGTTTGAGACTAGGTCTCGCTATTTTTGCCTGTGGAACCACAAGCTTACGTTGCCCAGGTACCACAGACTCAAGCAATCCCTAGCCTCAGCTTCCCAGATAGCTAGGATTACAGGTGCGCGCCACCACGCCCAGCTATATTTTTTTGGAACTAGGTCTCACTACGTGCCCCCGGCGGGACTCGAACCACAATCTCTGTCCTCAGCCGCGGCTTCCTAGGCTGCTGCTTACAGGCACGCGCCACCATGCCCGGCCCTGAACTGCCTACTTGGTGTCTTCATGCCGAGGTTGCTCAGGCAACATCTCCTACTCAACCTTTCCCATCCGAATTTTCCATCGGTTTCTGCAAACATTCTCAGCATGGATTAAAGACAGCTTTAAGTTCTTTCTACACTACTCACCAAGAGCTGGGGACTCTTACCATCCCCCTTTGAAGCTGAGCTAGTCCTGCGACCACCTTTGACCCATAACATACTTTTTACCACTTTTTAAAAACATAAAACGAATCAGGTTGCTGCTTTATTTTTACTCTCCCACAAAATGTCCTTAAATGGAAATTAAAAGCAGAGCACATCCTTTGAGTCCTAGGGAGAAGGAAGAAATTCCCAGTTGGAAAAGGTAGGAGAGGGAAGCCTAGGAGATGGGGGAATGTAGAAGCAATGGAAGCAAATTCCAAGGGGGACTAGCTAGTCACGCCTTGACTAAGGGTGGCAAATAAGAACAGGACTAAGCAGACACCCCTGGCCTGAGGAAGATGAAGGAAAATAAGGAGAGACTCCAGGGCCTGAGAAACAAAAGGTGATCCTCGGCACAGGAACATCAGGCAATCGCATAGAGATGAAGAAGGTGCGTGCTCCTGAGGTAGGACTCCATCTTGGCAACCTTGCCCCTCCCTGGTTTCAAGGGCCTGGCAACCCCTTTGTCTCCATCTCTTTGTATCTAGTTTTCTAAATAAATTTGCCTCTTTTCTTGTTGTTATTGACGCTTCTATCTAAAATTCTTTAATGAATCCTTTGACTTTTAAGAGAAGACGAAATTCCTGAATTTCCTTATCCATGAACCTCTCTGCCAGCTCCCTCCACACCCACCCCCAGTCCGCCATCTCCCAGATTCATCCTATAATCTCCCATCCCTAAGCCTGTAAATGTGCAGTTTGCCAAAATGGAGTCTGCAGTAATTGTTCCCCACCCAGTTAATTCTCTCTAATCCTACAAGATTGTTCTTGCCCTGATGTTTTCTTCCTACTTCTGATCCAAAACTCATGGTAAGTGTCTGTTCTCTGGATTTTCTTCTCCTGAAGGGCAAGATCAGAGTCTAGTTTGTTTTGTTTTAACCTCTAGTTCCCAGCACACTCTTCAGCATGTGGGAACTCAGTAAATAGTATCTGAATTAGCAAATAGGGAGAACTTTGCTTCAAGGGTTTCAGGGATGATTGTCTAGTTTTTCACTGATATTTTGCTTATTTCCTCATTATTAAGAGAGCCGGCCAGGCCCAGTGGCGTGTGCCGTTAATCGCAGTCTATGAAGCAAGGCCGAGACTAGGAATCACTTGAGTCCACAGGTTCGAGACCCGCCTGGGGCAACATAGTGAGACCTAGTCCCCAAAAAAATAGCTGGGCGTGGTGGCGCACACCTGTAATGTCAGTTACCTGGGAGGCTGAGGCTGGGGATCACTTGAGTCTGGGGTCCCTTTCAACCCCTCAACTCATTTGATTCCACTCTCCCTGCCCTCAGTCACTGACTTTCCTGCTTCAAACTATGTAGCGTAGCATGGTGCTCAAGCACTCAAAAGCAAGGCTGTCTGGCCTGACACTCCATCCCACACTTCCTAAGTGAGTAACCTTGGGCCATGCTTACTTTCCTGTGCCTCAGCCATGGACCTGTGCTCAGTGGATACGTACAGAGTCAGCTATGATGGCTTCTTTTGAAAAGTAAATGATATTCCAAATGGACCGTGGTTGTTACACAGTAAGAGCTTGGCAAATTTTGTTATCTTGATCTTCTTTCTTGGCCAGTTCTTTTTTTTTTTTTTTTTTTTTTTT
>PVHY01024660.1:0-19351 GCA_004024945.1 Uropsilus gracilis
AATTTGAATGAAAAAATGGATAATAAGAAGTGGGAGAAATCAAGATTTAAGATATGTGGGTTATATGGATTTATATATTTTAATACCCCATGAAATGGAAAATATAGAGTATTTTATCTGTGATCACAAAAGTACAGAAAAGTCACAGAAAGATATATATTGCAACCTTTGGAGTGTGATTGAATTCAAGAGAGTTCTCACTGTAAGCACTGCGTGTTGGCCTAAAGGCCTAAATCAGCAGAATTTGAATGAAAAAAGAGTTAATAACAAGTGGGAGAAATCAAGATTTAAGATCTGTGGGTGATATGGATTTATATCCTATTCTACCCAATGAAGTGTAAAACATAGATTTCATCTATGATCATCAAATACAAAGAAGTCACAGAAAGATATATACAGCACCTGTTGTAGTCTGACTGAATTCATGAGGATTCTCTGAACACTGCTTGAAAGGCTAAATAAGTAGGTATTTGAATAAAAAATGTGTTAGTAACAAGTGGGAGAAATGATGACTTAGGATCTCTTTGTAATATGGACTTGTATCGTTTTCTACCCCATGACGTAAAAAACAGAGAGAGAATTCATCTATATACATCAACGTACAGGGAAGTTCCATGAAGATATATACTGCACACGTTGAAGTCTGATTGAATTCAGGAAAATTCTATCTGAAAACACTTCCAGTTAGCCATTTGAGCCTAAATCAGCAGGATTTTGAATGAAAAAATTGATAATAGCAAGGGCGAGAAATCATGATTTAAGATCAGTGGTTGATATGTACTTATATCCTTTTCTACTCCATGAAGTGTAAAACATAGAGAGAATTCTACTATGATTACCAATTATAGAAGAGTCACAGAAAGATATATACTGCACCTTGGATTCTGATTGAATTCAGGAGTTTTCTCCTTGTAAACACTGTCTAATTGCCTGAAATGCTTAAAAAATGAGGATTTGAATGAAAAAAGGGTTAATAACAAGTGGGAGAATACATGAGTTAATAACTGTAGGCAATATGTAGTTATATCCTTTTTTACTCCATGAAGTGTAAAAGATAGAGAGATTTCATATATGATCATCAAAGTAAAGAGAAGTCACAGAGAGATATCTACTGCACTCTTTGGAATCCGATCATTTCAAGAGGTTTCACAGTAAAAGCACTGCCTGTTGGTCTGAAATGCCTAAATCAGCAGGAATTTAAATGAAAAAAGGATTAATAAAAATGGGAGAAATTATGACTTAAGATCTGTGGGTGATATGAACTTATATCCTTTTCTACTCCATGAAGTGTAAAACATAGATTTCATCTATGAACATCAAAGTAAAGAGAATTCACAAAAAGATATATACTTCACCCTTTGGAGTCTAATTGAATTCAGGAGGTTTCTCCCTGAAAACACTTTCAGTTGGCATGAAAGCCTAACTCAGCAGGAATTTGAACGAAAAAACTGATGCGAGAAATCATGAGTTAAGACGTGTAGGTGATATGGACTTATATCATTTTCTACCCCATGAATTGTAAAACAGAGAGAGATTTCATCTATAAACATCAAAGTACAGAGAATTCACAGGAAGATAAATACTGCACCCTTTGGAGCCAATTTGAATTTGGGAGGTTTCTCAATGAAGACTGCTGTTGACCTGAAAGGCCTAAATCAGCAGGAAATGTGAATGAAATAAAGGGTTAATAACAAGTGGGGAAATCAAGACTTAAGATCTCTTGGTGATATGGAATTACATCATTTTCAACCCCATGAAGTGTAAAGCATAGAGAGATTTCATCTATGGTCATCAAAGTACAGAGAATTCACAGGAAGATATATACTGCACCAATTAGAGTCTGATTGAATTCAGGAGCTTTCTCTCTAAAGACACTGCCTTTTGGCCTAAAGGGCCTAAAACTGCAGGAATTTCAATGACAAAAAGGTCTAAAACATAGAAAGATTTCATCTATGTTCATCAAAGTACAGAAAAGTTATAGAAAGATATATACTGCACCCTTTGGTGTGTCATTGAATTCAGGAGGTTTCTCGCTGAACAAACCACCTGTTGGCCTGAAAGGCCTAAGTCAGCAGGAATTTGAATGAAAAAGGGTTAATAACAAGTGGGAGACATCAAGAATTAATATCTGTTGTTGACATGGACTTATATCTGTTTCTACTCCATGAAGTTTAAAACATAAAGATATTTCATCTCTAAACATAAATGTACAGGGAACTTCCATAAAGATATATACTTCACCCTTAGTAGTGTTATTGAATTCAGAAGGTTTCTCACTGAAAACACAGTCTGTTGGCCTGAAGGACTAAATCAGCAGGAATTTGGATGAAAAAAGGGTTAATACAAAAGGGGAGATACAACGACTTAAGATCTGTGGGTGATATGGACTTTTATCCTTTTCTACCCCATGGAGTGTAAAATATACAGAGATATCATCTATGATCATCAAAGTAAAGAGAATTCACAAGAAGATATATACTGCACCCTTTGGAGTCTGACTGAATTCAGTAGGTTTCCCCTTAAAAACAATGGATTGGCCTTAAAAGACTAAATAAGCAGGAATTTGAATGAAAAAAGGATAATAACAAGTGGGAGACATCATGACTTAAGATCTGTGGGTGATATGGACTCATCCTTTTCTACTCCATGAAGTGTAAAACAGAGAGAGATTTCATCTATACACATCAATGTACATGGAAGTTCCATAAAGATATATTCTGCACCCATTGGTCTGATAGAATTCAGGAGGTTTCACGCTGAAAGCAATGCCTGTTGGCCTGAAAAGCGTAAATCAGCAGGAATTTGAATGCAAAAATTGTTAATAACGAGTGGTAGAAATCATGACCTAAGATCTGTGGGTGATATGGAGTTATATTCTTTTCTACCACATGAAGTGTAAAACATATATTTCATCTATGATCATAAAAGTACAGAGAAGTCACAGAAAGATATATATTGCACCCTTTATAGAGAGATTGAATTAAGGAGGTTTCTTGAATGAAACACTGCATTTTTGACCTCAAAGGCCTAAAAAAGCAGGCATTTGAATGAAAAAAGGGTTAATAACCATTGGGAGAAATCATGAATTACGATCTTTGGTGATATAGACTTATATCGTTTTCTACCCCATGAAGTTTAAAATATAGAGAGAATTCATCTATGATCATCAAAGTACAGAGAATTCACAGAAATATATATACTGCAACCTTTGGAGTCTGATTGAATTCAGGAGTTTTCTCACTGAAGACACTGCCCGTTGGCATGAAAGGCCTAATTCAGCAGGAATTTGAAAGAAAAAAGGGTTAATAACAAGTGGGAGAAATCATGACTTAAGATCTGTGGGAGATATGGACTTATGTATTTTCTACCCATGAAATGAAAAAAAAAGAGAGATTTCATCTATAAACATCAACATACAAGGAAGTTCCATAAAGATTTATACAGCACCTTTGGAAGTCTGATTGAATTCTGGCTTCGCACTGAAAGCACTGCGTGTTGGCCTGAAAGGCCTAAATGAAAAGGAATTTGAATGAAAAAATGGTTAATAAAGTGTGGGAGAAATCAAGATTTAAGATCTGTGGGTGTTGTGGATTTATATCCTTTTCTACCCGAGGAAGTGTAAAACATAGATTTCATTTATGATCACAAAAGTTAAGAGATTCACAGAAAGATATATACTGCACTCATTGGAGTCTGATTTAATTCAGGAGATTTCTCTCTGAAAACTATGCCATTAGGGCTGAAAAGCCTAAATCAGCAGGAATTTCAATGAAAAAATGGTAATAACAACAGGGAGAAATTATGACTTAAGATGGGAGGGTGATGTGGACTTGTATCATCTTCTACTCCATGAAATGTAAAACAGAGAGATTTCATCTATCATCATCAAAGTAAAGAGAAGTCACAGAAAGATATATGTGGTACCTTTTGTAGTCTGATTTAATTCATAGGTTTCTCACTAAAAAATATGCCTGTTGGCCTGAAAAGCCTAATCCGTGGGAATTTGAATGAAAAAGGGTTAATAACAAGTGGGACAAATGATGACTAAAGATCTGTGGGTGATATGTATTTATATCCTTTTCTACTCCATGAAGTGTATAACAGAGAGATTTCACCTATGATCATCAAAATACAGAGAAGTCACAGAAAGATATATACTGCACCCTTTGGAGTCTGTTTGAATTAAGGAGATTTCTCGCTTAAAACACTGCCTGTTACCTGAAAGGAATAAATCACAGGAATTTTAATGAAAAAAGAGTAAATAACAAGTGGGAGAAATCATGAGTTAAGATCTGTGGGTGATATGGACTTCTATCCTTTTCTACCCCATAAAGTAAAAACATAGAATTCACCTATGATCATCAAAGTACAGAGAAGTCAGAGAAAGATTTATGCTGCACCCTTTGGAGTCTGATTGAATTCAGGACGTTTCTCACTGAATACACTGCCTGTTGGCCTGAAAGGACTAAATCAGCAGGAATTAGAATGAAAAATGGGTTAATAACAAGAGGGAGAAATCATGACTTAAGATCTGTGGGTGATATGGACATATATCCTTTTCTACTCCATGGAGTATATGGCTAGAGAGTTTTCAACTATTATCATCAACTACAGAGAATTCAAAGAAAGATATATATTGCACCCTTTGTAGTCTGATTGAATTAGTAGGTTTCTCACTTTAAACAATGCCTGTTGGCCTGAACGGCCTCAATCAGCAGGAATTTGAATGAAAATAGATTAATAACCTGTGGCTAAATCATAACTTAAGATCTGTGGGTGATATGGACTTTTTCCATTTTCCACGCATTGAAGTGTAAAATAGAGAGAGTATTCATATATGATCATCAAATAGAGAGAAGTCAGAGAAAGATATATAAGGCACCCCTTGGAGTCTGATTGAATTCAGAATGTTTGTCATTGAAAAAACAGCCTGTTTGACTGAATGGCTTAAATCAGCAGGAATTTGAATGAAAAAAGTGTTTTAACAAGTGCAAGAAATCAGGGCTTAAGATATGTGTGTGATATGAATTTATATCCTTTTCTACTCCATGATGTGTAAATCATAGAGAGATTTCATCTATCATCATAAAAGTACAGAGAAGTTACAGAAAAGTATATACTGTACCCTTTGTAAGTTAGTGATTCAGTAGATTTCTTCCTGAGAACACTGCCTGTTGGCCTGAAAAACCTAAATCAGCAGGATTTTGAATGAAAAAAGGGTTAATACCAAGTAGGAGAAATCATGACATAAGATGTTGGGTGATACGGACTTAGTCCTTTTCTTTCCCGTGAAGTGTAAAACATAGAGAGATTTAATCTATGATCACCAAAGTAAAGATAGTCACAGAAAGATGTATATTGCACCCATTGAAGTCTGATTGAATTCAGGAGATTTTTCTCTGGAAACTCCGCCATTGGGCTGAAAAGCCTATATCAGCAGGAATTTGAAGGAAAAAATGGTTACTAACAAGTGGGAGAAATCATGATCAAGATCTGTGGTTGAAATGACCTACATCCTTTTGTACCACATATGTGTAAAATATAGAGAAATTTCATATATGATCATCAAAGTACAGAGAAGTCACAGAAAGATATATATGGTACCTTTTGTAGTGTTTTTGAATTCAGAGGTTTCTCACTTAAAACATTGCCTGCTGGCCTGAAAGGCCTAAATCAGCAGGAATTTGAATGAAAAAGGGGTTAATAAAAAGTGGGAAAAATCATGACTTAAGATCTGTATTTATATCCTTTTCTACCCCATGAAGTGTAAAACATAGAATTCATCTATGATCATCAAAGAACAGAGAAGTCAGGGAAAGATATATCAGGCACCCTTTGGGTCTGATTTAATTCATGTGGTTTCTAGCTGAAAACACTGCCTGTTGGCCTGAAAGGCCTAAATCAGCAGGAATTAGAATGAAAAAAAAATGGGTTAATAGCAAGTGGGATAAATCATAACTTCAGATCTGTGGGTGATATGGACTTATATCCTTTTCTACCCCATGAAGTGTAAAACAGAAAGGTTTCATCTATGATCATCAAATTATAGAGAAGTCACAGAAAGATATATACTGCACTCTTTAGAGTCTAATTGAGTTCAGTTGGTTTCTCCCTGAAAACACTTCCAGTTGGCTTGATAGGCCTAAATCAGCAGGAATTTGGATGAAATAAGTGTTAATAACAATTGGGAGAAGCAACTTAAGATATGTGGGTGATATGGACTTATATATTTTCTACCCCATGAAGTGAAAAACAGAGATATTCATCTATAAACATCAACATACAGGGACGTTTCATAAATATATACTGCACCGTTGGAGTCTGATTGAATTCAGGAGGGTTCTCACTGAAAGCACTGCATGTTGGCCTGAAAGACCTAAATCAGCAGAATTTGAATGAAAAAAAGGGTTAATAACAATTGGGAGAAATCAAGATTTAAGATCTGTGGGTGATATGGATTTATATTCTTTTCTACCCCAAGAAGTGTAAAACAGATTTCATCTATGATCATCAAATACAGAGAATTCACAGAAAGATATGTGCTGCTCTCTTGTAGTCTGACTGAATTCAGGAGGTTTCTCTGAAGACACTGCCTAAAAGGCCTAAATCATCAGGTATTTGAATGAAAAATGAGTTACTAACAAGTACAAGAAATGAGATCTGTGGGTGATATTGACTTATACCCCAGGAGTGAAAAACAGAGAGAGAATTCATCTATATATCAACGTACAGGGAAGTTCCATAAATATATATACTGCACACGTTGGAGTCTGATTGAATTCAGGAAAATTCATCCTGAAAACACTTCCAGTTGGCCTGATGAGCCGAAATCAGCAGGATTTTTAATGAAAAAATTGATAATTGCAAAGGCGAGAAATCATGATTTAAGATCTGTGGGTGATATGTACTTATATCCTTTTCTACTCGAAGTGTAAAACATAGAGAGAATTCTACTATGATTATGAAAGTACAGAGAAGTCACAGAAAGATGTATACTGCACCCTTTGGAATCTGATTGAATTCAGTAGTTTTCTCCCTATAAACACTGTCTAATTGACTGAAAGGTTTAAAAATGAGTATTTGAATGAAAAAAGTCTTAATAACAAGTGGGAGTAGTCATGAGTTAAGATCTGTGGCCGATATGGAGTTATATCTTTTTCACTGCATGAAGTGTAAATGATAGAGAGATTTCATCTATGATCATCAAAGTAAAGGGATGTCACAGAGAGTTATCTACTGCACCCTTTGGAATCCGATCATTTAAAGAGGTTTTGCGCTGACATTTCAAGAGGTTTCCCAATGAAAGCACTGCCTGTTGGTCTGATATGCCTAAATCAGCAGGAATTTAAAGGAAAAAAAGTATTAATAACAAGTTAGAGAAATCAGGACTTTAGATATGTGGGTGATATGGATTTATATCCTTTTTACCTCCATGATGTGTAAATCATGGAGAGATTTCATCTATGATCATAAAAGTACAGAGAAGTTACAGAAAGATATATACTGCACCCTTTGGATTGTGATTGAAATTAGAAGGTTTCTAGATGAAAACATTGCCTATTGGCCTGAAAGGCCTAAATTAACAGGAATTTGAATGAAAAAAGGGTTAATAACAAGTGGAGAAATCATGACTTAAGAACTGTGGTGAAAAGCACTTATGTCCTATTCTAATCGATGATGTGTAAAACATATAGAGTATTCAGCTCTGATTATCAAAGTACCGGGAAATCACAGAAAGATATATACTGCAGTGTTTGAAGTCTGATTGAATTCAGGAGGTTTCTCGAGGAAAACACTGTTGGACAGAAAGGCCTAAATCAAAAGGAATTTGAATGAAAAAAGTGTTGATAACAAGTGTGGGAAATCATGACTAAATATCTGTGGGTGATATGGACTAATATTCTTCTCTACCCCATGTAGTGTAAAACATAGATAGATTTCATCTATGATCAGCACAGTACAGAGAAGTTTCTGAAAGGTATATAATGTACCCTTTGGAGTCTAATTGAGTTCAGGAGTTTTCTCCAGGAAAACACTTCCAGTTGCCTGAAAACCCTAATTCATCAGGAATTTGAATGAAACAATATTTAAGAACAAATGGAAAAAATAATGACTTCAGATCTGTTGGTGACTTGGAATTATATCCTTTTATACCACCTGAAGTGTAAAACAAAGAGAGATTTCATCTATGATCATCAAAGTACAGAGAATTCACAGAAATATATATACTGCCACCTTAGGAGTCTGATTGAATTAAGGAGAATTCTCACTGAAAACACTGCCTGTTGGCCTGAAAATCCTAAGTCAGCAGGAATTTGAATGCAAAAAGTGTTAATAACAAGTGGGAGAAATCATGACAAAAGATCTGTGGGTGATATGGACTTATATCCTCTTCTATCAATGTAGTGTTCAATATAGAGAGATTTCATCTATAATCGTCAAAGTAAAGAGAAGTCACTGAAAGTTATATACTGCAACCTTTGGTATCTAATTGAATTCAGGAAGTTTCTGCCTGAAAACACTTCCAGTGCCTGAAGACATAAATCAGCTGGAATTTGAATGAAAAAAAGGTTTAATAACAAGTGGGTGAAATCATGACTTAAGATCTGTGGGTGATATGTATTTACATCCTTTTATACACCATGAAGTGTGAAACATAAATTTCATCTATGATCATCAAAGTACAGAGAAGACACAGATAGTTATGTACTGCACCCTTTGGAGTCTGATTGAATTCAGGCGGTTTCTCACTGAAAACACTGCCTGTGTCCCTAAAGGGCCTAAATTAGCAGTAATTTGAATAAAAAAGGGTTAATAACAAATGGGAGAAACCAAGACATAAGATCTGTGGGTGATACAAACATATACCCTTTTCTACCCCATGAAGTGTAAAACATAGTGGGATTTCATCTATGATCATCAAAGTACAGAGAAGTCACAGAAAGATATATACTGGATCCTTTGGTGTCAGATTGAGTTCTGGAAGTTTCTCCTTGAAACCATTGACAGTTGGCATGAAACCTAAATCAGCTGGAATTTGGAGGAAAAGAAGTGTTAATAATAAGTGGGAGAAATCATGACTTAAGATCTGCGTGGAATATGGACTTATATCGTTTTCGAACCAATGAATTGTAAAACAAATATTTCATCTATGATCATCAAGAAAAGAGACATCACAGAAAGGTATATACTGTACCCTTTGGAGTGTTATTGATTCGGGAGATTTCTTCCTGAGAACATTTCCTGTTACCCTGAAAAGCCTAAATCAGCAGGAATTTGAATGATAAAAGGGTTATTACCAAGTGCGAGAAATCATGACTTAAGATGTGTGGGTGATATGCTCATTTTCCTCTTCTTTCCAGTGAATTGTAAAATATAGAGAGATTTCATCTATGATTACCAAAGTAAAGAGATTCACAGAAAGATATATATTGCACCCATTGGAGTCTGATTGAATTCAGGAGATTTTTCTGTGGAAACTCTGCAGTTGTGCTGAAAAGCCTAAATCAGCAGTAATTTGAATGAAAAAGAAGTTACTAACAAGTGGGAGAAATCATGACTTAAGTTGTGTGGTTGATATGGACTACATTCTTTTGTACCACATAAGTGTAAAACATAGAGAGATTTCATCTATGATCATCACAGTACAGTGAAGTAACAGAAAGGTATATATTCAGAGGTTTCTCGCTTAAAACATTGCCTGCAGGCCTAAAAGGCTTAAATCAGCAGGAATTTGAATGAATAGGCGGTCAATAACAAGTGGGAGAAGTCATGACTTAATATCTGTGCGTGAAAAGGATTATGTCCTTTTCTAATCGATGAAGTGTAAAACATACAATTCATCTATGATTATCAAAGTACAGAGAAGTCAGAGAAAGATATATCAGGCATCCTTTGGAGTCTGATTGAATTCATGGAGTTTCTAGCTGAAAAAACTGCCTGTTGGCCTGAAAGGCCTAAGTCAGCAGGCATTAGAATGAAAAATGGGTTAATAACAAGTGGGATAAATCATGACTTAAGATCTGTGGGTGATATGGACTTATATCCTTTTCTACACCATGAAGTGTATAGGAAGAGAGTTTTCAACTATTATCATCAAAGTATAGAAGTCACAGAAATATATATATACAGCACCCTTGGAGTCTGATTGAATTTAGGAGGTTGCTCGCTTTAAAAACTGCCTATTGGCCTGAAAAGTCTAAAGCAGCAGGAATTTGAATGAAAAAAGATTAATAACTGTGGGAGAAATCATAACAATATCTGTGGGTGTTATGGACTTTTACCATTTTCAACGCAAAGAAGTGTAAAACATAGAGGAGTATTCATCTATGATAAACAAATAGGGAGATGTTACAGAAAGATATATACTGCACTGTTGGAGTTTGATTGAATTCAGGAAGTTTCTTGATGAAAATAATGCCTGTTGGACTGAAAGGCCTAAATCAGCAGTATTTGAATAAAAAAAGGTTTAATAACAAGTGGACGAAATCATGACTAAAGATCTGTGGGTGATATGGACTTATATTCTTTTCTGCTCCATGATGTGTAAATCATAGGGAGATTTCATCTATGATCATCAAAGTACAGAGAAGTCACAGAAAGATATATACAGCATCCTTTGGAGTGTGATTGAATTCAGAAGGTTTCTCCATGAAATGACTGCCTGTTGGATTGAAAGGCCAAAATCAGCAGGAATTTGAAAGAAAAAAGGTTTAATAACAAATGGGATAAATCATGACTTAAGATCTGTGGGTGATATGGACTAATATCCTTCTCTACCTCATGTAGTGTAAAACAAGAGAGATTTCATCTATGATCACTAAATTACACAGAAATCACTGAAATGTATTTAATGTATCCTTTGGAGTCTAATTGAGTTCAGGAGGTTTCTCCCTGAATACACTTCCAGTTGCCTGAAAAGCCTAAATGAGCAGGAATTTGAATGAAACAATGTTTCATAACAATTGGAAAAAATCATGACTTAAGATCTGTGGGTTTTATTGACATATATTCTTTTCTACAATATGAAGTGTTAAACATACAGAGATTTCATCTATAAACATCAACGTACAGGGAATTTCCTTAAAGATATATACTGCAACCTTTGGAGTCTGACTGAATTCAGAAGCTTTGTAGCTGAAAACAGTGCCTGTTGGTCTGAAAGGCCTGATCAGCAGGAATTTGAATGAAAAAAGGGTTGATAACAAGTGGCACACATCATGACTTAAGATCTGTGGGTGATATGGACTTATATCGTTTTCAACCCCATCAAGTGTAAAACATAGTGAGATTTCATCTAGGATCATCAAAGTACAGAGAATTCACAGAAATATATATACTGCAACCTTTGGAGTCTGATTAAATTCAGGAGTTTTCTCACTGAGGACACTGCCCTTTGGCCTGAAAAGTCTAAATCAGCAGGAATTTAAATAAAAAAAGGGTTCATAACAAGTGCGAAAAATCAAGATTTAAGAACTGTGGCTGTAATGGACTTATATCCTTTTCTACCCAATGAAGTGTAAAACATAGATTTCATCTATGATCATCAGGTACACAGAAGTCACAGAAAGACTACTGCACCCTTTGTATTCTTATTGAATTCAGGTGGTTTCTCAGTAAAAACACTATCCTTGGCATGAAAGGCCTAAATCAGCATGAATTTGAAAGTAAAAGTGTTAATAACAGGGGCGAGATATCATGATTTGAGATCTGTGCGTGATATGGACTTATATCCTTTTCTACTCCATGAAGTGTAAACCGTAGCGAGATTTCATCTATGGTCATCAAAGTAAAGAGAAGTCACAGAAAGATATATAATACAATCTTAGGAGTGTGATTGAATTCAGGAGTTTTTCCCTGAAAACACTGCCTTGTGTCATGAACGGCCTAAATCAGCAGAAATTCAAATGAAAAAATGGTTAATAAAAAGTCGAGAAATCATGACTTACGATCGGTGGGTGCTATGGACCTATACCCTTTTCTAAACCATGAGGAGTAAAACATATATAGATTTCATCTACAAACATTAACATACAGAGATGTTCCATAAAGAAATATATATTGCACTCTGTGGAGTTTGATTGAATTCAGAAGGTTTCTGGTTAAAAACACAGCATGTTGGCCTGAACGGCTTAAATCAGTAAGAATTTGTATGAAAAAATGGTTAACAACAATTGGGAAACATGACTTAAGATCTGTGGGTGATAGGGACTTATATTCTTTTCTACACCATGAAGTGTAAAACATAGAGAGATATCATCTATGTATATGAAAAAACAGGCAAGTCACAGAAAGATATATATTGCAACCTTTGGAGTCTGATTGAATTTAGGAGGTTTCTTGCTTTAAACACTGCCTCACAGCGTGAAAGGCCTAAATCAGCAGCAATTTGAATGAAAAATGGGTTAATAACAAGTGGGAGAAATCATGACTTAAGATCTGTGGGTGCTATATACTTATATACTTTTCACCCATTGAAGTGTAAAACATAGAGAGATTTCATCTATGATCATCAAAGTACAGAGAAGTCACAGAACGATATATACTGCAAACTTAGGATTCTGATTGAATTCAGGAGTTTTCTGCCTGAAAACACTGCCTGTTGGCCTGAAAGGCAAAAATTAGCAGGAATTTGAAGGAAAAAAGTTTAGTAACAAGTGGGAGAAATCAGACTTTAGATCTGTGGGTGATATGGATTTATATCCTTTCCTAACCCATGAAGTGTAAAACAGAGAGAGATTTCATTTATAATCATCAACATACAGGGAAGTACCATAAAGATATGTACTGCACCCTTGGGACTGTGATGAATTCGGGAGGTTTCTGTCTGAAAACACTGCCTTTTGTCCTGAAAGGCATAAATCAGCAGGGATTTGAATGAAAAAAGGCTTAAAAACAAGTGGGAGAATTAATGACTTAAGATCTGTGGGTGCTATATACTTATATACTTTTCAACCATTGAAGTGTAAAACATAGAGAGATTTCATCTATGATAATAAAGTACAGAGAATTCACAGAAAGGTGTATCATGTAATCTTAGGAATCTGATTGAATTCAGGAGTTTTCTCACAAAAAGCACTGCCTATTGGCCTGAAAGGCCTAAATCAGCAGGAATCTGAATGAAAAAAGGCTTAATAATAAGTTTAGGTAATCATGACTTAAGATCTGTGGGTGATATGGACTTATATCCTTTTCTACAAAATGAATTGTAAAACATAGAGAAATTTCATCTATGATCATCAAAGTACAGAGTAGTCAGAGAAAGATATGTACTACAATCTTAGGAGTCTGATTGAATTCAGGAGTTTTATCCCTGAAAACAATGTCTTATTGCTTCAGAGGCCTAAAACAGAGGAATTTGAATGAAAAAAAGGGTTATAACAAGTGGGAGAAATCATGACTTAATATCTGTGGGTGATATGGACTATATCCTTTTTTAACCCCATGAAGTGTAAAACATAGAGAGATTTCATCAAGATCGTCAATACAGAGAAGTCACAGAAAGATATATACTGCACCATTTGGAGTGTGATTTAATTCAGCAGGTTTCTCGATGAAAACACTGCCTGTTTGCTTGTATGGCCTTAATCAGCAGGATTTTGAACGAAAAAAGGGTTAATATCAAGTAGGAGAAATCATGACTTAAGATCTGTGGGTGATATGGACTTATATCCTTTTCTATCACATGTAGTGTAATACATAGAGAGATTTCATCTATGATCATCAAAGTAAAGAGAAGTCACAGAAAGATATATACTGCATCATTTGGAGTCCAATTGAATTCAGGAAGTTTCCCTGAAAACAATTCCAGTTTGCCTGATGAGCCTAAATCAACAGGAATTTGAATGAAAAAATTGATAATCGTAAGGGCGAGAAATCATGATTTAAGATCTGTGGGTCATATGGACTTATATTCTTTTCACTCCTTGAAGTATAAAACATAGAGATTTAATCTATAAACATCAACGTACAGAGAATTTCCATAAAGATATATACCACACCCTTTGGAGTGTGATTGAATTCAGAAGGTTTCTCACTGAAAACAAAGCCTTTTGATATGAAAGGCCAAAATCAGCAGGAATTTGAATGAAAAAAGAGTTAATAACAAAGGGAGAATTCACGACTTAAGATCTGTGGGTGATATGGTCTTTGACCCTTTTCTACCACATAGACTGTAAAACATACAGAGATATCATCTATGATCATCAAAGTAAGAGAATTCACAGAGAAATATATACTGCACCCTTTGGATTCTGACTGAATTCAGTAGGTTTCCCCTAAAAACAATGGAGAGTGGCCTTAAAAGCCTAAATCAGCAGGAATTTCAATGAAAAAAGCTTAATAACATGTTGTGGAAATCATGATTTAAGATCTGTGGGTGATAAAGACATATATCGTTTTCTAACCGATAAGTGTAAAACAGAGAGAGATTTCATCTATGATCATGAATGTATAGAGAAGTCACATAAAGATATATACTTTACCCTTTGGTGTCTCATTGAAATCAGGATGTTTCTCAATGTAAACCTGCATGTTGGATTGAAAGCCCTAAATTAGCAGGAATTTGAATGAAAAAAAGGTTAATAACAAATGGGAGAAATCATAACTTAAGTACTGTGGGTGATATTTATAAATCCTTTTCTACCTCATGTAGTGTAACTCATAGAAAGATTTCATCTATGATCAACAAAGTAAAGAGAAGTCATAGAAAGATATATGCTGCACCTTTTGGATAATAATTGAATTCAAATCGATTTTCCTTGAAAACAATACCAGTTGGCCTGAAAAGCCTAATTAAGCAGGAATTTGAATGAAAAAAGTGTTCATAACAAGTGGGAGAATTCATGACTTAAGATCTTGGGTGATTTGGACATATATCATTTTTTACTCCATGAAGTGTAAAACATAGAGAGATTTCATCTATGATCATCAAAGTAAAGAGAAGTCACAGAATGATATATAATGCAATATTAAAAGTCTGATTGAATTCAGGAGTTTTCACCTGAAAACTCAGCCTTATGGCCTGAAAGGAATAAATAAGCAGGAATTTGAATAAAAAAAGGGTTAATAACCAGTGGGAGAAATCATGACTAAGATCTGTGGATGACATGGACTTATATCCTTTTCAACCCCATGAAGTGAAAAAAAGAGAGAGATTTCATCTATAAACATCAACATACACGGAAGTTCCATAAAGATATATATACTGCAGCATTAGGAGTGTGATTGACTTCAGGAGGTTCTCAATGAAAGCACTGGCTGTTGCTCTAAAAGGCCTAAATCAGCAGGAATTTGAATGAAAAAAGGGTTAATAACAAGTGGGAGATTTCATGACTTAAGAACTGTCATGGACAGTTCTTGGACAGGATATAATATCCTTTTCTACCACATGAAGTTAAAAATATACATTTCATCTAGGATCATCAAAGTACAGAGTAGTCACAGAAAGAGATATGCTGCAACCTTTGGAGTCTGACTGAACTCAGGTGGTTTCTCATTGAAAACACTGCCTGTTGGACTGAAAGGAATAAATCATCAGGAATTTGTATGAAAAAAGGTTTAACAACAAGTGGGACAAATCATGACTAAGATCTGTGCATGATATGGACTTATAAAATTTACTAACCCCTGGAGTCTAAAACTTAGAGAAATTTCCTCTATGATCATCAAAGTAAAGAGAAGTCACAGAAAGATATATAATGCAATCATAGGAGTCAGATTGAATTCAGAAGTTTTCTGCCTGAAAACACTGCCTTATTGCCTGACAGGTCTAAATCAGCAGGAATTTGAATCAAAAAAAGTGTTACTAACAAATGGGGAGAAATCATGAATTAAGATATGTGGATGATATGGACATATCCTTTTCAAATCCATGAATTGTAAACCATAGAGAGATTTCATCTATGATCACCAAATTATAGAGAAGTCACAGAAAGATAAATACTGCACACGTGCAGTCTGATTGAATTCGGGAGGTTTCTTACTGAAAACACGGACTCTTGGAATGAAAGGTATAAATCAACAGGAATTTGAATGAAACAAGGTTTAATAACAAGTGGGACAAATCATGACTAAGATCTGTGAGTGAAAAGGAATTATCTCTTTTCTATCCTATGAAATGTACTACATAGATTTCATGTATGATCATCAAAATACAGAGAAGTCACAGAAAGATATATACTGCACCCTTTGGTGTCTGATTGAATTCAGGAGGTTTCTCCCTGAAAACACTGCTTTTTGGCCTGAAAGACCTTAATCAGCAGGAATTTGAATGAAAAAGGGGTTAATAACAAATGGAAAAAATCATGACTTAAGATCTGTGTGTGATATAGATTTATGTCCTTTTCTACCCCATGAAGTTTAAAACATAGAGAGATTTCATCTATGATCATCAAAGTAACGAAAAGTCACAGAGAGATATACAATGCAATCTTAGGTGTCTGATTGAATTGACTAGTTTTCTGCCTGAAAACACTGCCTTATGGATTGAAAGTCATTAATCCACAAGTTTTTGAATGATAAATGGGTTAATAACAAGTGGGAGAATCAAAATTTAAGGTCTGTGGGTGATATGGACTTATATCCTTTTCTATCCCATGAAGTGTAAACCATAGAGAGATTTCATCTATGATCATCACTGTACAGAGAATTCACAGAAAGATATATAATGCACCCTTTGGAGTCTGATGAATTCAGTAGGTTTCTCTATGAAAACATTCCAGGGTGGTCTGAAAAGCCTAAAAGAGCAATTTGAATGAAATTTGAAATGAAAAGAAATTTGAATGAAAAAATGTTAATAACAAATGGGAGATCACGAACTAATATATCTGGGTGATATGGACTTACATATTTTCTACTTCATAAAGTAAAAAACAGAAAGGGATTTCATCTATAATCATCAAAGTACAGAGAATTCGGAGAAAGTTATATACTGCATCCTTTTGAGTCTGATTGAATTCAGGAGGTTTCTTGCAAAAACACTGCCTATTGGCTTGAAAGGCCTAAATCAGCAGGAATGTGAATAAAAAAGGGTTAAATACAAGTGGCAGTATCATGACTAAAGATCTGTGCAGGTTATGGACTCATATCCTTTTCTATTCCATGATGTGTAAATCATAGGGAGATTTCATCTATGATCATCAAATTACAGAGAAGTCACAGAAAGATATATACTGTACCGTTTGGAGTGTGATTGAATTCAGAATTCACTGCCTGTTGGTCTGAAAGGCCTAAGTCAGCAGGAATTTGAATGAAAAAAAGGGCTAATAACAAGTGGGAGAAATCAAGAATTAATATCTGTGGTTGACGTGGGCTTATATCCTTTTCTACTCCATGAAGTTAAAAATATAAAGATATATCATCTCTAAACATCAACATACAGGGAATTTCCATAAAGATATATTGCAGCCTTTGGACTCTGATTGAATGGAAGGTTTCTCATTGAAAACACTGCATGTTGGCCTGACGGTCTAAATTAGCAGGAATTTGGATGAGAAAAGGGTTAAGAACAAAAGCGAGAAATCATGACTTAAGATCTATGGGTGAGATGAACGTATATTCTTTTCTAACCCATGAAGTGTAAAACAGAGAGATTTCATCTATGATCATCAAAGTACGGAAAATTCACAGAAAGATATATACTGTACCATTTGGAGTCCAATTGAATACAGGAAGTTTCCCTGAAAACAATTCCAGTTGGCCTGATGAGCCTAAATCAGCAGGATTTTGAATGAAAAAATAGATAATCGTAAGGGCGAGAAATCATGATTTTAGATATATGGTTGATATCGACTTATATCCTTTTCTACTCCATGAAGTGTAAAACATAGAAAAATTTAATCTATAAATATCAACGTACAGGGAAATTCCACAATGATATATACTGCACCCTTGTAATGTGATTGAATTCAGGAGGTTTCTCGCTAAAAACACAACCTGTTGGCTGGAAAGGCCTACATCAGCAGGAATTTGAATGAAAATAGGGTTAATAACAATAGGGATAAATCATGACTTAAGATCTGTGGGAGATATGGACTTATATGCTTTTCTACCCCATGAAGCGTAAAATATAGAGAGATTTAATCTATGATCATCAAAGTAAAGAGCAGTCACACGAAGATATATACTGCAACCTTTAGAGTCTGACTGAACTCAGTAGGTTTCTCCCTGAAAAAATGCACAGTGGCCTGAGAAGACTAAATCAGCAGGAATTTAATGAAAAATGGTTAACAACCTGTAGGAAAAATCATGACTTAAGATCTATGGGTAATATGGACTTATATCCTTTTCTAACCCATGAAACGTAAAACATAGATTTCATCTATGATCATCAAAGTACAGAGAAGTCACAGAATGATATATAATGCTATTTTAAATGTCTGATTGAATTCAGGACTTTTCTTCCTGAAAACACGGCCTTATCACCTGAAAGGCATAAATAAACAGGAATTTGAATAAAAAAAAAGGATTAATAAAGAGTGGGAGAAATCATGACTAAGATCTGTGGGTGACATGGATATATATCTTTTTCAACCACATGAAGTGTAAAACAGAGAGAGATTTCATCTATAAACATCAACATACAGGGAAGTTCCATAAGGATATATACTGAAACCTTTGGAGTCTGACTGAACCCAGGTGGTTTCTCATTGAAAACACTGCCTGTTGGACTGAAAGGAATAAATCATCAGGAATTTGTATGAAAAAAGGTTTAACAGCAAGTGGGACAAATCATGACTAAGATCTGTGCATGATATGGACTTATAACCTTTTCTACCCTCTGAACTGTAAAACTTAGAGAGATTTCATCTATGATCATCAAAGTAAAGAGAAATCACAGAAAGATATATAATGCTATCTTAGGAGTCAGATTGAATTCAGGAGTTTTCTGCTTGAAAACACTGCCTTATTGCCTGAAAGGCCTAAATAAGCAGGAATTTGAATCAAAAAATTGTTACTAACAAGTGGAAAATCATGACCTAAGATTTTGAGTGATATGGAATTATATCCTTTTCTACTCCATGAAGTTTAAAACATAGAGAGATTTCATCTATGATCATCAAAGTAATGAGAAATCTTGAAAGATATATTCTGGAACCTTTGGAATCTGATTGGATTCAGGAGGTTTCTCACTGAATTCACTGTCTGTTGGCTTGAAAGGCCTATATCAGCAGGAAATTAAATGAAAAATGTGTTAATAACAAGAAGAGAAATCACGCTTAAGATCTGTGGATGATATGGACTATATCCTTTTGTACCCCATAAAGTGTAAAACATAGAGAGATTTCATCTATGAGCATCAAAAGGAGCGAGAAGACACAGAAAGTTATATATTGCACCCATTGGAGTCTGA
>PVHY01024661.1:0-19351 GCA_004024945.1 Uropsilus gracilis
TTTGAGGGGGTGGTAGTAAGCAGACATTAATTTCCAGAGGAATCCATGAATGGCAACTGAGTAGGCTGCTCCCTTAGTGTGAGATCTGTCACACTGATGTTATGGCAAGAAAAAGACAACAGCCCTACTGAGGAATGGAGACCTTCCAGGACTAAGGATTGAAGAAAAACGCCCAGCAATACAAAGCCTGGCTTGTCTTTCCCCTCAGAGACAAGAGGGGTATTTAAAAGACTCACACCATCACTCCTTTAAGACATTTTCAAGTGTTTTGTCTCAGTGCTAACAGAAAAAGTGAGTAGGGAATGTTTGCCTTGTGAACTTGCTTGCAACCATGCAGGTAGTCTTATTTTGAAGAGGCTATTTGTCTACAAGTATAGTTATTTTTGAAAAGTCTAGAATTCAATCTGCTTGTTTTCTTTTTCTTAGAGAGTGGCAGCAAGGACAAGGAGAAAACCTTGAACTCCCCTAACTAAAGGTCTGGATTTGAATGCTAATTCAGTCATTCTGGTGATCTTAAACATGACATGGAAACTTCCCTCATTTGTAGTGAATAATAATCATCCCTGAGTCTTTCTGAAGGATACTGTGACAAACAAAACCAATAATATATATAAAGATAGTTTATTACCTAGAAATAGAAATAATTGCTACTATGAATATTCCTATGTGCATAATGTCCCCCTTAGAAGAAGATTTTTGTGGGTAAAGGATTTAACAGATAAATTAGACCTTTATCCTTTGATGAATCTCCTTAGTTTTCTGGTCACTTGGCTAAACTATGTGTACTAAAGTAACTGGAAAAATAGTAGTGAATCATAGGGGATGGGGACCCATAATTTCTAATCAGATATTTAAATTTATAAAGTTTGTGAGCACATTCTAATAGACTTTCTTTTCCTTCCTCTTTGGCCAACTTAGTAAAAGTGAATTATTCAGATTGGTGTAATAATCTACACAAAATGAACTCCATAGACCTTAGCATCCCAAAATCAAAGATCTCAGTTGCCAAAATTAAAAAAAAAAAAATCTAAAGCTGGGAGAAAATGCTATGTTAACATTTAAAAGTTGCACAATTTTCCTTAGATGTCAGAATACATATGGCCAGTTATAAGGCAGGTGAAAGCAAACAGACATTAAATTCAGCTGCATCGTCTATGTATGTTGCATAAGTTCACATTTGCAGAGCTCTACGATGAAGAGGAACAGATGCTCAAATGGGGAGGGAAGTTGATAGTTATTGAATTCTTAAGGATTGCTTTCTTTCCTCTGTCTCCTTGGCCAGTCATCTTTAAGACTGAAGCAGACATACCAGATCAGAACCTAACTTAATGCTGGCAGAAATGGACTACCCTCTGCAGACCAGAAATGGAAAAATACAGTTTTCTACCTAAGACTTCTAGAATGGATGGTAGCAGATGCCTGGGAAAGGTTTTAAAATACTGTTTAATGACCTTGCACTAGTAAAAATAATCTTGGGGATTTATTACGGTCAACACAACAGAGGAAAATTAGCTCTAAGACCCCAAAAGGAGATACTCTTGTTTCTAAAGAGATTTGCGAACATTGAAGGGAAGTCTTCCTTGAGGGTTATGCTGCACAAATCAATGTTCAGGAAAGGAATGCTGAAAACACAAGACAATATTTTGTTTTAGAAACTTCCAGACTCCTGGGCTAAGAATGCTGTATGGATTGGTTGGGATTGTTAAAGGTGGATAGTGCTGTGTCCACACTGATCCAGTGCCGGAAGGCTAACTTCCAACCTGGGTAGTGACAAGCATGTGAACAGTGGTGAATGAACCAGCTTTGTGACAAGGTCTTGTAACATCTGGACAAGGATCTACCTGATATTGCTCACTGGGCAATATCTAAAGCACATACTAAACTGCATGTGGTGATTTCTAGAGCTGCCTTCAAACAGGAGGTGGGAGGAGGGAAACTTGAAAACAACAAGGGATCTGGGGATGAAGATGGATACCTCTCAAATGGAGGTAGAGAGTGGTGACATCAGGTGCTATGCCTGTTCCTAATGGCACAGGTGGCCTCTAACTTTTAATTTTCAGAGACAACTCTTACACTGGTTGCCCTGTTTCTGAAATTCTGAACTCTCCTGCAGACAAATATCTTTTACTGGTTCAACTTCTTGCTTGGGGTAAAGGGGGATGAAATGGTGCAAAGCCTGACACAGGTATCCTAACATCTAAACCTTGACATGTTTTCATGAAACCAAACTATAACCTTCCAAAACTTCACTTTGGATACTGTCTTGCTTATCAATGTATTTAAACCGGTTCTTGTGTGTAGTTGAAAAGATTCGGTTATAGTTAGGCAAAGAGGACCTGTCTCTTAGTTATTTGACCAGAAAACAGTTTCTTTTAATAATAGAATCAATTACCAAATACATCATTTATGAACCAATTTCTCCAAGTCCTCATTCTCTTTGACCTTAAGCTATGCCTGCCAATAGTCATAACAGTTGCTCTAAGCAGCACCAAGACCTAAGTGGATGAAAGGTAAAGCATGTGTTTGGTGTATGACCTTGATTACAACACAGTGTGATATGATGATATGGATTAACCTTGACTAGCATTTGTTTGACCATTGCCATAGATGCTGTCTTGAATCAGAAGAAAATTCTTTACATGGGGTAAAACACTAGGTAAATTTCAGTCATGATATGGGGAACCCAGTTTATGATTATATCTTCTTACAAATCAAATAGTAACAAATTCTGTGTAAAAACACACTATCAGGGCTATGCTATGTCTGTATTAAATGTTCATTTAAATCAAATGCAAGCCATTACTAAGCACCTACTCTATGGAGAAATCCAAAATCCTGGATCAACATTGTTTCTTACTCTATATACCACACCACAATTTTAACAAGTTCCAATCAATATTTATTTTCCTTTCACAAAACATTGAAAGTTCTTTCAGTCTGCCAAGCAATCACAGTAAGTATTTGCCTTTTTCCAGTTTAACAAAATGTTTCAGACATAGACTATCAAAGAACGACTACTATACAAATGTCTCCCTCTGATAACAGGACTCAGTGGCGACTGCAGTGGTACATGTCCCAGAAAAGTTTCCACTGGCTCCCCCAGCACCCTCCTCCCCCATGTGACTGCAGGAATTTATTGCATCTCCAAATCTGAGACCAAGTGAGTATTCTTCAAACATGAATCTTTGGAGGGTCTTTGTGAGAACATCGCACAGGCAGAGGTTTTATGACAATTGCCCCATTGCCCTTTGGACCAACCTGCTTGTAGCATATGAGGACATTTAGGCTGTTCATGTATTTCTTTGCAGGTTTTTAAGTCCCAATTCGGACAGTCCAGATTCCATGCTTCATCCTTGTAGGTAATTTCGATCATTTAATGAATGAACACTCTCCGTTACCAAGGACCTTTGGGCTAGAAGATATTCTGTCTACAATCCCATCATCTCACCACCAACTCTTAGACCTTCCTCTTTGGCAAGTTACTGATTATTCTTAAGAACTTGGTTAAAACAGCACCTGTTCTAGGATGCACTTCCTGATTCTGAGACAGAGGTTAGGGCCTTTCCTGTGGGTTTAAAACTGTACTGAAGCCAATGCCACTATTTCTCAGCCTACAATGTGAACACCAAGATCTCTGGCAAGTTGTAGACACCATGAGAACAGAGTCAAGACACCCCATGCTTGCATCCCTACTGTTGAGCACAGTGCCCAGGGCTCAGGAATTGCATTCTGAATCAACAGCTGAATGATGAACAAGTGTTCTCTAAACAGACTGAGTGAGGATAATCGAAGGAAGAAATCTACTCCACATATGTGAAGCATTGGCAGAAAAGACAATTGGTCAGGGAAGTCATAATTCTGAAGTCTTTCTGTGGCTATTTTCCTTTGTGCATTATGTCTTCCACTTTACAAGTTCTAAGGATTTTGGATTTTTAGAGAGGTTTTCAACAAAACCATCAGGAACTTGTAACTAAATCATGGAAGATGATAGCTGCACCTGTCATTTCTCTTGTACTTCCAGAATCTTCTGGAAATGGGTCAATCAAGGGTCTTCTCAGAGACTTCTCTGGGATCATGTAAAAGTAAGGCCTTTTCTCTTCAGATGTGCCTGGTTGATGCCTTTTATTTATGTAGCATTCATCCTTGGGTTGACTGCTTATTCCAACTCACTACCATGGCCAGCTTACAGAGGAAGGAAAGAAAAGGCATTTTTATGCTAACATAAAGTAGGTACCCAAGGGTTTTGAAGTAGCCAGCAGGGGCATGAACTTGGGAATCTCTTGGGGTCAGCTGGCACTGTAGCCCTTTTTTGGTGGAATTCTGGCCTTGGGGTTAGAGAGTAGGGATTTCCTGTCGTAAATGAAGAGGGTGACTTGTTCCAGAGATAACGACTTTATGCTTTGGTATCTGCTGGGATATACTCTCTAAGACCTTTGGAAACTTGTCAGCATTAACTACTCCATACTCCACAATAGCCTTCTAAAATCCGGAGTCACATTTGCAATTCCAGGGCTAAGGGGACTCACTGAAATATGACTGTTTCTTGGCACCACTGTTTTAGGAGAAAAGGACAAAGCAGTTTTAGGTCCTCTAACTGACTCTCGCACTTCACTTCAAGCCTTAGCTCTCTCATGTATAAAAAGACAGATGTGAGTGAATTAATTTGCTGTCAAAGTATTCTTACTTCTACAGTACTTCGATTTTGCAATGAAAGTTCCTAGTTGCACTCTCAGAATATTTTCTCCAAAATGCTAGTTTCCCAAGTGGTGTGGACCTGTCCAACATGTCCCAGAGGAGTAGGCCCTGGAAGCCCATATTTACTGGCTTGTCATCTTATTGTCAACTTCCTGCTTTGCAATACAGGTAATTCACCCACTGACCCTTTCCAGTACACACACAGGAGGTCCAGATTCCCCAAATATTCCCCCACAAGTATTTCAGGGAAATCATTTACTCCACTGAATCTGAGTAACTCCATACTTCATCTTTGCTCTCCAGAGCAAGAAGTCTTTACAGGAGGTGGCTACTTTGTCTTGGGGCACTATAAGGAGCTTGCCTGAATCAAGGGGAACCAATTTCTTATCCAGTTCTGTAACAGAGCTCAGCAAGCACCAAAGCTCCACCAAAGACCCAGGACCTGGGGGAAGGAGAGAAGACCATCTTTTTCTCATTTATGAAGATCTGTTAGCATCAGAGAGATCCCAGGTAGGGATTATCAAGGACTAATTTGACTCAAACTGTGGGAAAATAGCACTTTCTGCATTTGTTCACATCCCTTCTAAGTCCTAAAGCCGCACACAGAGGCTTCCCTAGGAATGGCACTAAAGAGTGGTGAACATGGCCTGCCAGAGATCTTTCTAGCCCTCTGATGACTAGTTTGGTTAGTCAATTCATTGTGCCACATTCGCTTTTCTTTGATATGAATCCTCTTGCAGGACATTGGGAAACCCAGTCAAAGAAAATTCAGCGATTCCTTCCTAAGTTAGCCAGGCAGGGTCCACCATATTTGTGTCCTCTCAGTGGCCATAGGTCTGATTTAGGCTCCAAAGAAAGCCTGGTTGCAGAAAGCCTTTAGAATTTTTGACAGCTCTGTGGTCATTTCTCTCTTCTGGATTATATTTCTTCTTTGATCTGTCCTTTCAATAAATACTTTTATTTTTTATATGAATGTGAATCCTATGGAAATACATAGTGGTTTTCCTTTAGTTTCTGATGGGCTAACAATTAAATTCATTCATTTGGATTGCATTGTGTTTCCAACCACCACATTATTGTGTCTTTGGTGAAGATCATGATATTGCCCCTGCCCAAGGAGGAGCGTTTGAATGTGGCTACACATTTTAGGAGGCTTGTCAGTTTTAGAACAAGAGAGTAAAAAGAGACTAAGTATAATTTTGGCCAGTCAAACACAGATGTGTTCTATACTAAGGTGCCATTAAGTGTGATCACTTGAGCTTTCTATCTGATTTACTCTTCCAACAAAGACTTAGTAAGTGCCCATTATTTGCTATTATGTACTGTGATATTGCCTAAAAGACCAGGCAGGATGGCTAATTGGAAGTGCTGACAAGAACTGGAAACCCACTAGGGTGGGGTTGTTAGGGTCTTGTTGTTGGACCTCAGAACAACTCAATCATTTAAGAAGGTATTATTTTAGTGAAATGTTGGAAAACTACCAATAGGCAGTATTTCACAACTCAGCCATTCCAGAATTGCAAATATGGGGCCTTGAGAAGTATTACCTAAGTGACCGAATGTAATAAGGAACATATCAGATAGAAAAAAAGCTCTGATTTATGAGAGAGGTGAAATAACATCATCAAAGAAAGGAGACTGGGAAATCATCTTTGTCTAGGGGATCCTTAAAAAGAGAACAGTATCAGGCTGGAACATCTCATTCTGTTTATTACTGACTGATTGTTGATAAGCAGGATATGGGGTCTGAGACTGCTTGCTGGCAATGGGAAGAGGGGTGTCCTTACATCTCCTGCCATTGATGATCAATGGGCTGATTTTAGAGATAAGAGTGAAAAGTAAATTTATTTCAGACAGGTACAGAAATTACATTTAATTCCATAGCACTAACTTGATAGAGATATTCAGGATTGCTTATTGGACTTTTAAAATTTGTGCCTGCTCTGAGGAACAACTCAAGAAGTAATGTGAGTTATTCAAAATAAGGGGGAAGGGAGGCTTTGGTGACCAAAAGTCTTTAATAATATACATATACTTTAAAACTTAGTTAATTAATTTAGGCAACACTGGTTTACAACACCATATGGTTCATACCATTTCAAATGTACTTTACCACACTGTACCCATGAATGAGGTTCCCATAGTTGTCAACTGTGGTCCACTGGAAGCACATCTCATGTTGTTCTCCACTATCCCCTTCTGATAACTTCCATTTTTGGTTTGGTTTTGTCTGACCCTTTGTTTTGTTTCTTATATTCCACATATCAGTGCAACCATCTGGTATTTGTCTTTCTCCTTCTGGCTTATTTCATGCAGCACAATCTCCCTCAGTTCCATCCATGTTGTTACAAACGGCAAAAATTCATTTTTTTTAATAGCTAAGTGGTATCCTATTGTGTGTATATATAATATATGTATATATAATATATGTATATATAATATATGTATATATAATATGTATCACATCTTTCTAATCTCATTTATTGTTGAGCACTTAGGCATTCTTTGGGTCAATGTCTCAGAGTAAACTAAATTGTATGGCATATCCACGTTTAATATTTTGAAAACTCTTCATATGATTTTCTGTGTAATTTGGATCACTCTATATTTCCACCAACAGTGGATGAAAGGTCCTTTTCCTCCAGTCTCTCCTTAATACTTGTTTCTGGTCTTTATGATATAGGCTATTGTCACATGTGTAGAATGACATCTCATTGTGGATTTGATCTGCATTTCCCCTATGATAACTGATGGGAATTACTTTTTCATGTACCTGTAGGCCACATGTATATTTTCTTTGAAGAAAACATATCTATTTAGTTGTTCAACCTATTTTTTGATTGTGCTATTTATTTTTGTTTTTTGTTATTGTTGTTGACTTATGAGAGTTCTTTATAGATTTTGAATATTAGCCCTTTACTAGAAAGCTGCTGCATAAATATTTCCTCCCGTTGAACAGGGTGTTTTTCCATCTTAATAATACTTCCTTTCACCTTTCAGAAACTTTTTAATCTCATTTTTTTATCTTTACTTTGGTTTGTCTTGCTGTTTGGAGTCAAATTATCTCTGTAGTCTATGTCTTGGATCTTTTGCCTTTGATTTCTTCCATGGCTTAAGGTTATGCATGCAAATTTTTACTGTATCTTGAGTGAATTTTTGTGCAATATATGAGATCCTGGTCTACTTTCATCTTTTAGCATGTGACTGTTCAGTTTTCTCAAAGCCACATATTTAAGATACTTTCTTTTTTTCAGTTTATATTTAACTCCATTGTCTTATATTAACAGTCCATATATAGGTGTGGTATAATTTCTGAGCTTTCAATTTTGTTCAATTCTTCTATGAGTATGTTTTGTTCTAGTAGCATACTATTTTGATTTTTAAAACTTTATAGTGTAGTTTGAAGTATGGGAGTGTGGTGCCACTATTATTCCACTTTTTTTTTTTAATCAGGAAATAATGTCTACTTAAGGTTTCTTTTGTTTCCATGTAGAAGCAAGTATTTTTTGTTCTATTTTTTTGAATACTGCCATTGAACCTTATATAGAGATTGCATTGAATCTGTATATTGCTTTGGGTAAGATGGTCATTTTAACAGTATTGATTCTTCCAATCCATGAACAGGGAATCTTTCCATTTCTTTGTGTCTTTCCACATTTATTTTAACAATGCCTTATACTTTCATTGTATAAGTCCTTCATCTCCTTTATTAAGTTACTCTTAGGCTTTTAGTTTTTTTGATGCAATTGTAAATTGAATAGTTTTCTTGATTTCTCCCTCTTTAGGTTCATTGTTTGCAATAGGAAGGCAACTGGCTTTGTATTTTGATTTGTAACCTTCAACTTAGTTGAATTATTGTTTCATTGTTGTTTTGATGAAATTTAGAAAATAAGTCGTTCATTTATGGAATTTCAAAAAGAGAAAGTGTCCAATACAAAAAAATAATTTAACCTATAAAAATGGTCTCATGGCAGTTACATAATAATCATTAATATATTATTGATATTTGGTAGGACTGCAGCTATTCCAATGTCATTTCTTGGTGTAAGCCATAGAGATTTGACTCTGTGAGATGGCATGAGACCTGGGAATCTGAGTCTTTAGGATATTCTCCAGGTAGCTAAGACATTTGACCACTTCTTTGAAAGAAACCAGACTGAAGGTTAAATAATGACATGGAACATGGCACATATGAAACTTGTTATTATGGTTTAGATATTGTCCATGCAACTACACAAGAATTGACAGTGACCAATTTAATTTTGAAAAAAACATTTTAAAAATATTCTTCATTATAAAATGTCTCTAGGCAACTTGGCTTTTGTGAAAAACAGTACAGATATGGTGAGATGAATGGTCTGACTACATATTATTTTTATTATTTTTGTTGACATATGATGTGTTTCTTATTTCCCAATTTTATCTTCTGATAGAGGAAAAAGGATTGATCAATATTTGCAATTTCAAGAACATTTTGCATCTCCATTATGTGTACAGCTTTATGATGTATTATATGCAAAACATTTCCCACCATTAAAACAATTGATAAGACAGGTTATTTGGACCTTTCTAAAGAATTAAGTAGGATTTTGTCTTAGCCTTTGATGAAATGAAGCAACAATAGAGGAATACTGTTGTTAAAATATCATTCTAACATAAGGCCTGAGATTAAACCCTAATTTTGCCAGCACGGAAAAGAAAGTTAACTAGTCACTGGGGCATCACCACCTATCAATAGTACTTACTCTTGTACAGTGATGAGGAGAGATATGTCGCTTTCTTCCTGGAATAAGGATGGTTAGTCCTCTCAGGTATGAAGGTATGCTGCCATTTATCAAGAAAGGAGATACTCACGGGGACTCAGTTTATGAGTCTTTCTCTGCAGTAAACCCTAGATTTTCTTAATTAATTAACTAACTATATGGCTCAAAGTGCAGGTTTATTATTTTTAAAAGAGGAGAAGAAGATGCTTGCACAAGCACAGAAAGGAAGAGATACTCTATTTCCTTCATTTAAAAAGAAACTTATAAAAATTTATTTTCAACTCAATTACATACCTTTGTTATTTATCCACCTAAAACTAGGGAAGGGATTTACTATTTGCTATAAAACATAAACCCAAGTTAGTCCTCACAAAAGCCAATTCTATCTGAGGAACAGAGAAACATTGAGAGATCAAGTAAATTGTCCAAAGTCACACCTAAGTATGATTGAAGTCAGGCCACAAAGTATGTCCTCTAAACCACTATTTTATGTTCTCTCTTATCTTGCTAATATTAACAATATAATTAGGCTAACAGGGTTTCAAAGAGATTGCATTGAATGGAGAAGATGATAAGAATCAAGATATAATAGAAATAAAGTCTCAGTGGAATTATTAATAAATAAATGCCCTTGAACTTAGAGAATGTCCACCCTCTATTTCTCCTTTAATATACAGCCTTGATTAATTAAACCCTGAGAGTTTTTAGGAGGAAAAATGACAGTGAAGGCAATAAAAAGAGTAGTAACAGAGGTAGTAATGATACTAGTAACTGCTAACACATGTATATTTTTCCATCTAAACCTCTTATGAATTCTACAAAGAATGTTTTACAGACATGATCTCTTCTAATTTTCTCAACAAACCCGTTTTACAGATAAAGAACTTCCAGCTTAGAGAAATGTGGTATTATATGTTCAAAGTTACATAAGTAGCAGAGCCTGAAATTCACCTATTCAGAAAATATGTTCATTTCCCAATAATGTGAGTAGATCTTTGATGAATCTTTGACTGAGAGTCCCAGATTTTATGCTAAATACCCGAGGCAATTTGTTCTGAAACTTCTCACTTGTTCCCATTTGGAAGTCATTTGTGACATTCTCCAAATAATTCAAGGTCCCACATTCGAGCACTTAGCTTCATCAACTCTCCTTCCCTGCCTTCTGCCTACTGTCATGGCCTTCATCAAGAGCAGTGATCTCCTCTATGTGTCACTTCTGGGTGTGGGCATCTACACACCAGTGTAGGATCCTCCAGCTCTCTTTCCCTTGGTCACATTCCAGATGGGAGTTGCCCTGTCAGGCTGAGAGAAACAGCACCACTGATTCCAGGTAGATAAGTGGTATGGAAGGGAAAGAAAACTTGACGTCTTCTATTTTGAAGTGATCATAGATTCCCAGAACTATGCAAAAACTGTGTGTAGTGTTCTGTCACTTTAAGATGTGGGGGTTGTTATCTGGATAGAACCTAACCTGTCCCAACAGTTGCATCCAGTCTTCTCACCCAGGAGCAACCACAAGTGCCACTAGATTCTTGGAAAATAATCCTTTTACCAGGAGTCATTGGTGTTAATATTTCCTCTGGTCACTTGGAGATGAGAGGTGATTCTGGGTAGTGGTGGGGCAGGGGGAAGTTGCTTATACTTTTTTCTTTGCTTTTGGGTATTTTGACATACCTAATAATTTATGCTACGTGAATGGTATCAGAGAAGTTAGTTCTCCTGAGATGTGAAGACCCAAGACCCATGAAACATGGCAGAGCTGACTATAATATGAGAAAAAAGGTGGGAATGGGAGCATAGGAAAGTTGCATATCCAGAAAACTGGGGAAAAATTAAGATTTTTATGTCACTGCTAGCCACATGAAATAAGGGAGAATGTAAGCTGGGGACTCCATATCTTATCCATGCAGCCTGGAAAATTTTTTAGAAAGCATGATACAAAGAAAGAGATTTGTGATTTTCCAGCATTAGCATTTTTTCTTTCCTAAACTGTAATTTTGTGGCAATTGTTCATATAGTCAAGCTGCTTTGGAAATTGCTTTTTTTCTCCTTTGTTTTATCTCAGATTATTGTGATCAACTTTTAGCATGGTTTTGGGACAATGAAACACTGATTTATAGATCTTATCATAAAAGTTTTGAGTCTGTACAAATAGATAAAACTGGTTAAGAATCTGAAGAAATATTTAATTTCTAACATAAACACATATATACTTATATCCTAAGTAGGACAGTAAATCTAGGGATTTTAATATGTCTAAGTTACATTAATTGTAAAAGCTATATAAAATATATGATGGTTATGATGGTTATTCCAATAAAAATTTCTTTTCTGTCTGTACATGCGCTTCTAGTCATGTGCTATACTGACCCCTAGTGTTATGTTCTTATAAGAACTTGCACACTGCTTGAGTAAATACTTGGATACAATTGCTTTAGAGATCAGTTCCACAAATATTTGTTACATACTTACCACAAGCTGTTCCCTGCTTATGAAAATCTGCCTTATTCTAGATTTGTATGTTTCATACAGTGCCAGTGGTTTTGCTGTTTTAGATATGTATCATCATACTAAAAGGCAATATTATGGAACTAGGAAGCAAAACAAGAGCTAATATATCACTAAATCAAATCAAGATATAAAGAAAAATCTGTACCATCCTGTTCACATATTTAAAATAGTTATGTCCTGAAGTGTTTACTCTTACAAACCATTCCAGTCAGAGATTGGTTCTCAATAAAAATGTAGTATATACACAAAGTAGAACATGACTCAACTTTAAAAAGAGATGAAATCTTGCCATTTGTGACAACAGGAATGGAACTGGAAGGGATTATACTTAGTGAAATAAGTCAGAATGTGAAAGACAAACACTGGATGGTGTTACTTATATGTAGAGACTAGAGAAACAGAACAGATTAAGACAAAACTAAACTAAACCCTAGGAACATGACTACAGATTGGAGGCTAATGGATGGGAAGAGTTGAGCAAGGAGTCAAAGGAGAGAGGGCCCAAAAGTCTGTGGTAAAGACTATGAGTGCTTTGGTGGTGGATGTGGTGTGATAACATACATTGAAGAAATGTAAACATAGTTCTTCCAAATCATATGCAGTGTTATAAACCAATATTGCTTCAATAAAAGAAAAGAACATCCAAGATATAATTTCTGAAAGACATAAAATCCAAGGATGGTAGTTTTTCTTGAGAGTGTTTAATGAGATTTTTAAAACATTTTATTAAAGAAAATTTCAACATTCACAAAAGTAGGGAGAGCGGCATGCTAAACCTCTGTGTACCTGTTGTCCAGTTTAGCCATAATCCATGTGCTGACAAATTCACTTCTACTTCCTCCTTCTATTTCAAACCCATTCATTTCAAATGACATTATAATGTTAAATGAATCATCATCCTTTGAACATTATAACCTAGCTTTCTGTGTTACAGTTGTCTTCAAAACAGTGTTCTATGTACAAATTCTGCTTGCTAGAGTGAAAAATAATGAAGTTAAAGCAGGTTTTCAGAACAGTTAAGTCAGGTGTTGAAGGGATTATAGTAGTTTTTAGATAATGGCTACATTTGCCATATGAGTATGGCAAAAAAATGTCATCAGAGAAAGACAGAAAGATGCATGTGGAAAGATGGAGAGAGGAAAGATGGATGAGAAAGAGAAAGGGATGAAGGAGGTTTGAAAGAATTATCAGGAAAAAAGACACTTGCTCTAAAAAGCTTCCCACAGTGGCTGGAATTAATCACCCTTTCCCCAGCCACTATTTGATTATTCTATTTTGCTTCATTTAAAATAAAATTCTGCAAACAACTATTTTCCCCAGATATTTATGTGGCTGTTGAGTGCAGGAATTATGTCTTTCTCCCTTTGTCTTTTTCTTTTCTTTCCTCTTTCCCTGCTTCTGTTCTTTACTCTTACAATTTCTTATATGTGACATGAATAATCTTAATCTTAACTTGGATCACATTTCTATTAAAAATTATGAAGGTATCTATTAAAAATTATGAAGGTATAGTTTACTCTGTCATACAGTAAAACTGAGCCATTTAATGGCCTCAAGCTTCCAGGGCTCTGCCTTGGGGACTTTGTATGACGTATTTTCCTGCCCAGTAACATTCTCCCACCAGAGTCCAATTGACCATGTCCAATGAACTTACCATTTTCAAATTGTTGCTGAAATATTTAATTTCTCTACACTAGCACATCTCAACTTCCCTTACTGTATTTCTTCAAAATAAGTGTCTCTAAATGTTTCTGTTTGCTCCCCACTGGAATGTAAGCTTTATATACAGGATAGGTCATTATACTCTTGCTTAGAACTTGTCACAAAGTAGAAGTTTCAGAAGTATCTGTGGGATGAATATTGAATGAATTGTCACACAGTGTGTTGTATAGGGTAAATGCACAATAATAAATGTTTTGGGGTCAGTATATGAATTCTGATCCAAACTTATTTTGAATCTTCCTGAGAAAGCAGGGTGAAATAATCCCAAAGTGATGACAACTTAAAGTAAATTTTAAGACAGAGAACAATTTTTCAAAATTGTCAACATTTATTTATGAACCTACAGCATAAGTTCTGAGAAGTCAAATGAGATATTCTCCCTGATTCTACTTCAGTACCTACTTCTGGTTCTGAAGTTGCATTCAGATTTTCCTTAAACAGCTGGTTTTGATACAATTCTTTTTTAAAAAGGTGTTAGCACCCTCTATGTACCCCTGAGTGGCCAGACTACACATTGGGTGTTTCTAAGTAGGCCTCTCCCTTCCTGAGTGTTTTCTGTTTGATTGTTTCTTTCTCATATTGAGTGGCAACTTATACCCTTTGTAGGGAAAGGTTTCATCTTGGTTACCCTGCAGCAATTTCCTTGGGAACAAAATAGTAAGTGTAAAAATATCAAGGGAAAAGCATAAAGGACCTTCGTAAGTGGGTGGTCAGTATCACTTTAATTCTTCATTGTAATACTCACAAACCCAAAGCCCTGTGAACTATTAAATTACTGTGGGAATTTCCTCTAGGCTCCTTGCCCCAGCTGGTCTCAGGGTGTTCTCGGCAACAGGCAGTTTGTGTAATGTTCTCTGAACACCTGTCACCTGTTTTATATAGTAATCTAAATAGAATGTGAATACAAAAGGTCTATTATCAATTATGCAATGATCAGTTTGGCTCAGTCTGCACATCTGTGTGGCCTCCTTTAGTGTGTGTTGAAAGTCCCCCAGCAGGCACATCAAACACATGAGACAAGAAAGGGCATGAAGAGATGGTTGCTACCTCTGTACTTACATGTCTGGTCTAATGAGCCTGGACATTTGAAGGTGATCAGTGGGTGAAGGCAGATGTCTGTGTGATGCTAAAGGCAGGAATCTGGGCAAGGCTTGTGTGAGCCAAGTTTTGAAGTGTATGTGTGCATGCCTATGTGCATGTACTCACATGTATGCACATATGCAAGCACACTTGATGAATACTTCTTTTTCCTCTTGTTGCTCCCATTTATATTGAACTCTTGGCGCTAACACCCTGGTATCTTTCTTACCCACCATCTTCACTTATTCCCTGGCATGTTGATGGCAACCAACTGCCACAATCCAAAGGACTATTGTACAAGTTGGTTACCCTGTGACAAAAGTGCTTGATATTTGTTTGCATTGACTCTATTTTCACCTCACCTGCATGTATACAAATGACCTATGATTCCAAGAGCTACTAATCAATATTAAGCATATTTAGAAAGTCAGACCACAGAAGAGAGAGAAAAATATAAAGCCAGGATATATCAAGAGGTAAGGGCAACAATGGAATACTACTCAGTGATAAAAATTGGCTCATGCCATTTGAGGCAATGTGGATGAAGCCAGAAGGAATTATGCTAAGTCATATAAACCAGAGTAGAAAAACAAAAGTTGGATGGATGATGTCATTTATGTGAAATATACAGAAACCAAATAATGGGTCAAACTGAATATAAAAACTAACCCTTGAAAGCTGATGATAGATCTGAGACATCCTGAGAGGGGGAAGAAGAGCAAGGATGAGGGAATCACAGAGGAATATGGTGGAGGACTACTGTGCTTTGGTTGTAGAGAACTATAGTAATCACAACTGAGAGGATAAATCCCATTCTGTCAAAACATTAACAAGGATGTAAAAATGAAACTTCATTAAAAATTAAATTAAAAATCCATTTAGATGATATCCACTACAAAAAGATGCGAGGGAAAAAGTAGTATTTACCAGGGAGCAGACAATAATGAAGAACAATACCTGTAAAGAATTTTAAAATGATAACAAAACTGACTAAAAGCCAGTTTCCTTTTAATTATCTGACTGTACCAGTGATTCTAAATAAAGTCGGTGATAAATTATTCCTTCAACCACTGCTTCAAGCAGAAATGCAGTTCATTATCTGGAGATGTCTTTTTATATTTAGGGCTTGCTATGGTTATGCTATGATTTTCTCATTTAATCATGTGGCCAACTTAAAAGGAAGGTACTCTTACTTTCCCCATTGTGCAGACAAGCTACATTAGAGTCTCATGTACTAAATGAACGCTTGGAATCCTGGACCTGTTGGAGGCTGAAGAAGATGCTCTAAACTCTGGTGCTCTGTTGTCTTTGCATCCAGCTTCTACACAAAGATCAGGCTGAGTTGTGACGCGCTAACATTCTACACCGAACGTGGGCAAGGTGGAGGCACTCATGATTCAGAAATAAGAGTCACTTAAGCGTTTGTTCAGTAGATGAAAATGAACAGATACCCTGGGAAAACTTTTGTGGCTTCATAGTATCAGTAGTTTCAAGAGACCTTCATGTTAAACAGGACAGAATCTACAATTTCCATCAGTTGAGGGTTGTCAAAATCCCCAAATCCCAAAAGGATCTTCATTTATTTTTGAAGCTACAAAAGTAAATATTTATTGAATAACTCTCAGGGGATAGGCAGGGAGCCAAAGAGAACAGACAAATTAAAATTTAAATGTAAAGGGGATATTTTTATTTGTGTGGTTTTTCCTATGCCCTGTATTTGAATTTTTTGTAGTTTTTTGAATAATAAATATTCATTGGAAGTATTTCTTTTTATTGATGACATATCATGATTTTACATCTTTGTTTTTTTCACAGTGTAGGACTTCTCCCTTCAGGTACGGTCATGGACTACGTAGTTTTCTGCTCTTCTCTGTCTTCTATTTTCTTTCCTCTATCTCATCCTCCTTCTTCCCTCCTGCATGCTTCAGACCTATGATCAGCTTTCAAGGATCAGTTTTAATGTTTGTATTTGTCTAACCCTTCGTCTGACTTCTCTATATTTCACAAATAAATGAGACCATTGATATTTTTCCTTTTTCTTCCTAGTTCATGTCATTTAAGAAAGTATTTTCCAACTCCATTGATATTGCCACAAATGGCATGACTTTATCTTTCTTGCTTGCTGAGTAGTATTCTATTGAATAATATACCACATCTTCCTGATCATCTATTTTGAGGTATTTAGATTGTTTTCATATCTTAGCTATTACAAATAGTGCTGCAATAAACATAGGAGTATAGGTTTTTGTGTTCTTTGGGTAAACTCTTATGAGAGGGTTGGAAGTATTTTTATGATATTTGCTTTTCCCAGGCCCTAATTTTCATCATTTTTACTTGCCAGTGAAAAAGAATGTACTCATCTGGATGGATTTATGTAGTGAATGAGATGAGAGAAACTTTTTTGAGGGAAATTTAATCTATAGCCTAAAAGTTGGTGGAAAACTTTCTTTAAAAATAGATTTGATTCATAAAATTTTTCATTTCACTTACAGCTCTAAGTAATGTTAGTTCTCCTCTAAGTGCAATGACTGATATTGGTCATATTTTCCAGTTTTGATAGCACTTTAAAATATCACTGCTTTATTTTTACGCTCATATTTACCAACCAAATAGCTAATAAACTCTGAACAAACCAAAAGCTATGATTTGCTTGAGAGTTCTCCAGACCCACTGACCCATGGTAAAGTCTGGCAGCATGAGGAGCATGCCAGTTACTAACTGCTCTTCCGCCCCCTGTGGTATGGATGGAGGTCACTGTCATCTTAGTATCTGTGGCAGATGAGTTGATATGAGGTCAGGAGGTCTTGATTTGTGTTTCAAGAGCTCTAACTGGTCTCATGAGCTTAGCCGGCACTGCTGTGTAGACTGCAACTGTGGTTTTTCCAGCCTGATCAAGGGCAGTTGGACTTTTTCAAGGTGACTTAGCTTCAAGAATGAGTATTCTTAGAGAGAGGACATAGAGTTGCAATTTCTTCAATTTCTGGCACAGACTTTCTTCAAATCCTATCAGTCTCGGCAATCATGAACATTGCCAGTCTCAAGGGAGATGAGATTCCCACCCCTAAATGGGAAAACTATCAAATATTTTGTACTATTAAGTGAAATAAATCATTAAGTAAAAATAATAATATCTATTCATATTTAAATGAAATAGTAATATTTAAGGGAAATATTAGTATTTAATAATCAATATATTTTAACTATTCTACAAATCTACATTTAAATTTAATATGATTACATTATAAATATATGTTTAATATTTAAATGGAATGTAATTTTTAAGTTAAAATAGCAATATTTTACCAAGAACAAGGTCACAGTCATTATAGATGACAGTTTATCTTCCCTATTGCTAGCAAGGCACAGTTAGAATGTAAACCTTACAAGGAACATGCCCTTTAATTTCTTAGTAAATAAGCAATACAGTGTTGTCATTTTGCACTTTCCTATTATTTTTGATATTGGCCACTGGCAATAGCAAGCAGAATTTATTTGCATAATGATAGAAATTGGGGGAAAATGTACTGAAAAATAAAGAATTGGCAAATAGGGATAGACAGGAAAGAAGGGAAGAACAAAATAAATTACTCCAAAGTAAACAGAAATTGAGATGCCCTTGAAAGAGAGGGAGAGCAGTAACTCATAGTAAATAATGAATAACAATGGGACAGAAAATAATTTCTAAGTCAGTTAAATATCAGAAAAGAGGAAATCAGGACAATCAGTAAATGGGTACCTGGAGGCACAGAATAAGATTAAGCTTTAATTCTAAATATTTCAATAGAATTATACATTGTTTTCAAAGAATTCAGACTATAAGAGGTTAAGTTACTGTAAAACATACAACTAAAATATGAGTCCTGTCTTCAGTGTGGTTTATTAGGACAAAAATGTTCTTTGTTATGATAGTGGCTATTAAAATTGTCTCACTAAAGAAGAAACAAGTTAGAAGCACCCAGGTTTCCAATTTAATTTTAAAATACCAAAGTAAAAGGATCAAATGCAAACACACAGCTCCATACCCTCCCAAAACAACAGCAAAATATTTTGCATTGTATTTTCCTTTAAATTTGTCTTTAAAACTTAGTCCCCACTGTGGAACAATGAGAAGCATCTATTTTCTGTCTGCCCTGTAGTCTGAGAGCAACCAATGGAAGTACTTTGTTCTCTACTGCACCTGAATATGTGTTTGAGCTGTGTAGCCTGAGAAACTTGTGATAAAAGAACTTTCCCTCTGACATGGTGACTAAGAGATAAAATTGATCCAACACAATTAATTCAGCAGCAGTGGGGTGAGGGTTGTTGGGAGGAGGGGAGCACAGTAGTAGCTGAAGCTGCACCAAAGAGAAGAAACCATAAATACATGAGCAAGAAGAAAGAAAAGACAGCTTATTTTCAGAGCACTGAAAAGATGACCCAAGTTGGGAGGATATATTTATTTCATGAACAACAATGAAATAGTTTACTTTTTCCTCATGTGCCCTTTCTCACCCTAATTTTATACCCTTCCCAAGCCAGACCCCTAATATTTTCCTTCAGATCAATATCCAGAACTTAGCTCTTTAAAAACCTTTAATAAG